>BMAV01026885.1:18030-34952 GCA_019973955.1 Trichonephila inaurata madagascariensis
TATCAACTTAGAGCTAAAAATGTATAACTCGTAAAATTTCATAGCTGGCCTCTTTCACAGATAAAGCCCAACCCGCACGATCGTGCGGGTACCACCCACATTATAGGGGGAAAGGGGGAGCGCGAAATTTTTTATTCTTTTTCCCAATGTCATTGGGGTCTATATAGTATTAATAACCAGAAGAATTTAACGTTAAAAGATAAAAATAATTCGGGTCTTATAGGGATATAACAAATAAGCATGATCTATATAATAGTATATAAAGTTTCATCTGAAGAAAATTTGCTCATTTATTCTATAATACAAACGAACCAATTTACAGTAACTTCTTATTTGTTTAGTTTCAGAAATAAGTTTTCGAAGCAAAATCTTTTTCCCAGTTTTGTTATGTTAAGTTTCAAAGGATGGAGAAAGTACGGAAATCGGGGATAAAACATAGACTTAAGACATGTAGGCAAAAATTATCCTGATTATAATGCCAAACCTTTATTAAACTCTGAAAGTATCATGGATTATATCAAAATACATGAGAAATTCTCTTACTATACATTCCTAATTTTAATCTCAATAGAAAAAAAATGAACTCTTTCCAAGCCATTCTTCGAACGGTTTCACTACTATTCAAAGATAACAGCGAACGTGAAAACATAACATAATGTATAAAACTATTAAGAATTCCTCGACATTCATAAGGGAAATTTTTGTTTTACTCGGGTGCATGCATAACTTTATCGTACACACACGCTTAATTTATATTTTTATACCTATAAATAATAATATGTAAATTGACGAAAAAGTTTTCCTAAACGAGATTCAAAATTAATTATTTTTCCATTATTGGGAAAGATTTATGCTTAATTCTTTCTTTTTAGAAGCTTCTTTTAACACTTAATTATGTATTTATTGCTATATAGATATTCTCAGATCTCATGTAAAACAAATTTAACTTTTACGTGATGGCTGGTCAATATTTCAAGAAAGTTTTATTAAAGTATCCGAACACATTAAGGTATCCGACTACGTTCGGAACCGTGATTTTAAAAAAGAGCATAAATGGATAATTTTCATGATATTTAGTGTAACATAGATTAGACTACATGTATAAAATAGTTTTGAGGACATTTTGACAAAAGAAATTATTTAAGTACAATATTTGGCAAAAAATTAACAGAATAATCCTTGATCAAAATGTTCTCCTTTTGTGAAAAATGCTTCTATTATTTTAATATTTTGCCTGTATATAGCTCAGACCTCTGTACAGAGGCTCAACTATGATTTTTGAAAAATTCATATTATTTTCAGAGTTACAACCCATTGAAATATAATTATCGGCGTTTTTTTCTTAAAATTTCTCCCCTCTGTTGTCGTAAAACATGGATAAACCCACTTCTAAGTTATATATTTCAAAAACTCTAGTTGAGCCTCTTTACAGAGGTATGGGCTATATACAGGCAAAATATTATTAAAATAGAAGCATTAATATACATTTTCTAATCTAAGTGACACTAAATATCATAAATATTATCCATTTATACGCTTTTGCAAAATCACGGTTCCAAACGTAATCGGATACCTTAAAACGATCAAATTCGGTCAAAACACAATTTTTTTGTTTTTCATTTTATATAATAGAACTATTATTTAAGTTTACAAGACTTACTTTGTTTTGTTTCTTCCAAGACGCCAACTAACAATCAATTTTATAAAATTAGGAAAACCAGAAATGGGTCTTTAATTTACCAGAAGAGTGGCTAGTTAAATTCTTTAAAATGTATCATGATGAGTCTAATAATTCCGAATATTATGAATGTATTTCTTTGAATTTTATATTTATAATATATTCTAGAGAATGTACTAAAATAATTCTTATAGTATGAATGTTTCTTGAATTATCGCCTGTTATTTAAACAATGGTCTCAAAAAAAATGTTACATTTTTGAAATATATACTCGATTGGTCTCTAAAATTTTTTAAAATTTTAATAACACATTAAAATTTTAGTGCATCCTTTAGATAAATGCATCTAATTTTTTTATTAATACTTTTACTAATATAAGTTTATTACTTTTTTCTCTATCTGCTTTGAAGTTTTTAAAAATATTGCTAAAATTTCACTTATTGTGATTTTTGTAAAATTTAGATAATACTTTTTTTAAAAAAATTGTTATTTAAGCATTTGTATTTACTAGTATGGATCATTAAAAAAGCATTTATATTGATTTAGTATGCTACTTTTTAAAAACGTATCCCGAAAGTACTAGGATTCCTTAAGAACAGGCTTGATTGCAAAAATTATTACATAATAATGATTGATAAAATTAATACTTTAAATACTCAAATTTGATTTCAGATATCTAAAAATACTAACAGATTGCAATAAATGTATTTAAAGTCATTAAACTTGTGATATTTAAAACTATCAGTTTGTCTAATCCATCACAAGTCACAAACACTGCATTTTAGTAACATTATTCCGTTACTTATTAGAATAATTCTCAATTTAATACAAGACAAGTTTACATTTAACCTTAGAAGTTTAATTAAGCAACTCTCTCGGCGCATTGTACGCGTAATATCCATTCCCTTTTCACAGAAACGAGTCTTTCAAGCGTATCAAGTTACATTCAGAAGCTCTACCGATCAATTTAAAACAATGAGAATGAGACGAGAGCAGTGGAAATTGTATTAACCTCTTTGCTCTAATAACACGACGCTTCTAGTGCGTTAATGAGGCAAATGGAAGATTTCAGTTTTGAGGGAAAATTACTTTAAAGGCGGGAATGTCTTCGTTGGAGCTCCAGGTATATACGTATTTATTTCTTATCCTATAAATGGAAATATCTTGCTGTCGACGTCGCAGTTGCATTTTGACTAAACCAGTGTTCCTCATACTTTCAATATTCGCGACCCAATGTTCAATCATAATTTTCATCGCTCCCCCCCCCCATACAATACCAATGTATTGAATTCAATAATACTATACCTTGACGCTAAAGCTACGATACGATTATAGCCTCTTAAGTTCCACTGGCGTATATAAATGTCTCACTCAGACAAAACATTAATTTCCCCGGACGTATATATACGCCTTTCGGAAGTGTGATCTTTTCTACCAAAGCTATCCATAAAACTATTCCAAAGGCTTTAAAATGCAATATAAGAACCTTGATAATGTTTGCGAAGGATTTACTTCAGATTGTTTTTTTTTTTGTTTTGTTTTTTTTATTCCCCCCCCCCCCCTCAATATATCACATACGCGCTCCTATGTGGAAAACAGGCATTCCAAAGCCAATCGCATATTTTTTAATCGGCAGTTAAGGGATTAATCAGAAACCGTATAAATTATTAAGATAAGTGTTAATTTTTGTATATAATTTTATAAATGACAATCCCATGGGAGTAATTATTAAACTTATTCTTACTTAGTATTGTTAAAGTAATGGACTAAATTCATGATGGTCACATGATAACGGCAAACACGTGTTTCCTATTGATTGAAAATTGAGATAACATTTAAAATTTGATATGATTAGGTAAAGAGTTCACGTGTTAAAATTCTTCAAACAGTTTTCAAAATTAAAAAAAAAAAACTTACATTATACGAATACTTTTAAATTAAGTGTATTTTGTTTAACTATGTGCATTATTATATCGTTGCCAAATATGTACTTTCTAAAAGAAAGTTTCTGCTAAAAGCAAAAGTTGGCAACAGTGAAGCACGTGAACTAATTGGCTGTAAACGCTTGATTATATTTACTATATAATTATGACGTCGCATTAATTTATGAACTGATTGACCGAAAACACGTAGCTCAGTTATGATGTGACTAATGACGTCACAGGAATTTAGTCCATTATAAAATACACATCGTGTATTACTGATACATTTATAAGTGAAAATGTGTATTTTATTTTTATTATGTCAGGATGTATTGTTTTTGTTTACTTTCAGGAAAAACTAATAATATTTTTTTAAATAATCTTTTGTTTTCGTTTTTCAATATGCTCGGCCCCCCCCCTCGTTGTGTGGTCACGTCCCCCAAGGGAGGCGCGTCCAACATTATGAGAAACGCTGGACTAGACATGTCGCGTTTTATTTGTTAATGCTACTTCTTGAATCAGATATGGCTTGTCTAGATTCCAGATAAAGCTCTTTTTTAAAGGCTTTTATTTTTTATTAGACATTTAGATGCCAAAGCATTAAAGAACATAATTTAATAGGTACTTGGGGGTACCCCCTGTTTGCCTGAGGGGGAACAACTCCCATTGTACAAATACACCACTATTGACGCTCATTGCTGAAATTGTAAGACTGTAATTTACATGTATTAGGTAGTTCTATTTGTTTATTATTTTTTTCCGCAAGATTTGTTCTTGGTGATCCTTTTCAATTAAATTCCTCAGTCACATTGCATCGTCCAACACACCATTGATAAAGTCCTCAGATTTTAATAAACCTGCAACTTTTGCTGCTTCCTTGAAAGTTGAGTATTTGGTTCCGTTGAGACAACGCCTTTCTTCTCAAGCTACGATTTCAGTCCAGGTAATCGTTGCGATATTTTTCCGCGAGAGCTTGCAATAATGTACTTATCCCAACCGTATTGGTGACATTATATGAAACTAAGCACATGGTTGCCAATTCAGTGCTCTTTGTGTAGAAGTTGCGTGATTGTAAGAAAAACTATTAAATGCAAAAATAGCTAAATTCTCTGCTCAGCCAATCACAGAAGCTCCTCTCGCTACGAACTCATTTTAACTTTTCACATATAAAAATTTTCTCTCTCTAACTCAGACTCCTTTGCTGCTACCGGATTAACTTGGCATCGAATTTTTATCTTTAATTTTTTTTTTTTATATTTGTAAATTTATTCATATCAAAGTATTTTTTTATTATTATTAATATTCAAAATAACACTTAAACTTTAAACATCATTTTTTTTAAAATAAGGCAATTTGAAAGCGTTTCAATGTCATCTAAAATATAATGAAAGGAAATGAAGGTTTGGAAGGACTAAAGTGCCCCCCCCCACCAAACTACAAGAAATATTATTAAGTAGTGAGGATAGTTCCTAAATCTTTCTGACCCATCACGAACTACATCAGCATTTAATTCCAACATCAAACATCTACTTAATAGTAACCATTCCATTATTTATTGCAGTTCCATTATTCTATTATTTTAACAATTTTCAATTCAATGCAACACAGGTTTAGATTTAACTTTCCGCTCTCAGATAAGCAAATCCCTTGTTACAAAGCGCATATATCAATTCCCCTTTCTCAGATTCGAGACTGTAAAGCGTATCAAGTTACATTCAGAAACTTTACTTAATAACTGAAAACAATAAGAAGGTGGTACAATCCCTTATGTCTTGTTGCCCAATGAATCTTGTTCGTAGAAAGATAATCTAGAATGTTGGTGTTGGAAGATGGCTGTTCTAGAGGCAAGGATGTCCAGTTCGGGGCTTAAGGTATGTTTATTTCACATACATTAAGCGGAAGTATGTTGCTGTCATCGCCCCATTTCCGTTTTGACTTACACGATAGATAAAAGCAACTTTCATTAGTTAATACTGCTACTTAAATCAGAGATTCCCTGTCAAAATTCTGGAAAAAGAAATTTTATATATAATATTTTCGTTTGGAATTAATTTTGGTGTCCGAAACTTTACAGGAGGCAGATTAATAAAAACGAAAGTATTTTAAAAGAAAGAAATCTGATTTGGATATCATTTGATTTGTTTTCATTAGATTGTTTCTACATTGATGATTTGGGAGCTAAAAATGTCTTACTTCTCAGAGATTTATTTTTTAAAGGATCCTGAAGTACTTTTGTGGTTATTTTTGTGTACGATTCTCTATCATTGCGCACAGATGTTCTTGGGTGAAACGATTCAACAGGATTACAGCGGGTCATAGTTTGTAGGATTCTTAGTATCTCAGGCAACACACACATTCCTATTTAAACATCTAAGAAATTGTTCTTGTTCGTTGAGTTTTTCTATTTTAATCAACTTTTAAGCACACATCGCGCAGTTATTTTTTCGCTCTAGAAATTGGAGTACTTTATTTCTTTTAAGTAAAGATATATTTCATAATCCTATCTCTTCTATGCGATAGTAACGGTGGTAGTCTAGTGGTTATAGTCCCGGACTCCAGGTGGAATATCAGGAATTCGAAACCTAGTGCCTCTGAAGACCCACCGTGTAGAAGGAATGGTGCACGTTAAATCTGTCACGTGGCTTGAAGTTCTCCCGTTGGTGTGGTGTGAAAATTTGGAGGAGCTTGGTGTCGTTCAGCCAGCTCAGGTGTCATTACGAGGTCTGTCGCCAATATTGGTCATTTTGCTTTATATAGTGCGGAGTTAATAAACACTCTATCACTCTTCTTATAGGTATAAAAAACTATCACGGTGATATTGCTGTAATTACGATACCACACATTTAAAAATTGAATACTAGTATAATTATAAATTCTTAAGCTTTTGGCGATTGATGTTTCGCGAGGACACAGAATAGTATTAAAAATCATCAAACCCCTATTTTTATTTAATTTCTTGAAATCTGTCCGGGAAATATGAAATTTTCTTCTATTTTAGCAACATTGTTTTTGCTTGTAAATTTATGAAATATCGTTTATCTTTTCAGCCGGGAAAGGTCAAAAGTATTTTCAACAATTCTTGAAATTTTATTTATATATTTATCATGTATTAAAAAATAAATTAAGTTACATTATTTTAAAGTACTTTTGAAAAAATTAAGATAATCATAAAACGGAAAAAGAGGTTTACATGGTTGGCATTAACGGTGGAAAGACCCTACTCGTCTATGTTATGCCAACTGCTCGTTATTTTAAATTGTAATCCATTAATGCAAAAAAAGATAAAAGGGAGAGAGTTGGGATGACACGAGACGGAATCGAAAGTAGAGAGACGGTGTATAATTGATGTTTACCAAACTCAGAAAACCTCATGGGATAAAGTATTTTCAGATTAATATAGATCATAGATGCCGTATTTGCTCAAAGACACTAAGCCCACAAGAGGAAAATAATTTTTACTGGTCCCTCGAGATTGAACATTTTGTTTCAACGTCTGGAATTTTAAATTTATTCAATACATCTCTTATGCTGACTTATGCAAACGTAAAGAAAATTGCTTTTGTAACATGACATTTTGTTTTATTTGAAATTGTTTATCCTCTAATAGTTTCTTAACTGAGCGAAATACTTTCTAAATCGAAAAACAAATTGTCTTATTGGTTATTAAAAAAAATTTGAGACGTAAATGTTTTAAAAAGATAAAATAGCAAAGTAATAACATTATTGAATATAAGTAATATAAAAAAAATTCTAAGTCAATTCCTACTTAGATCAACAAAGAAAAATTTTATTTTAGCTACTTTTTATTAAGTAGTTACAATTAATAAAAATATGTATATACATATGGCAGAATCCCAACATTAAGTGGTAATGAATTTTTATTAATTATCATTAAAGTATCGTATTGTCATCTAAAACAATCGTGTATGTAAAATTTCAGTTCAACTGAATGCTTTAAAACGTGAGGAAAAAAACCTTTTCAAATTTTGACACAAGTCACCGAAAGGGTCGCTAAGTCGTCAAAAATGATGCCAACGTGTCTGTATTTGTAATTCTTTAAATAATTAGTTTTAATCAATTAATTTTTATTAATTATAATTAAACTATTGTATTGTCATCCAAAATAATCATGTATATAAAATTTCAGTTCAATTGAGCGCTTCAAAAAAAATGCATTTCATTAACGTTTCAAAATTCCACCAAGATAAATAAATATATAGAGAGTGGGAGCTATTAGTAGGAATTGTGTAAATGATAAAAAAGATGTTTCAATAAACACATCACACACACAAAATCGTAATTTTGGAACACTTAAACTAATATTGAAACCAAATCATCTTTAAATATGCATTTTAGCAAAAGTATGTTTTATTGGAATATTTGCTTCTCTCGTAAGAATAAAAGCAAATGAAAGTGCTTCGAAACTAAAATAAAAATACCTAGCAAAACTCCAAATAAAATCAGAAATTAAAAAAATGCATGGGAATCTTTTAGTTCAAAGTATTGAATATACATTGTTAGTTACCTAATGTTTAAAAAATTGTATTTAAAATAGAAAGTAGAATGCAATAAATATGTCGATTTAAATAACTTTTTATTATGAGGGCGATAAAAAATGTTTAACTTTCGCAACAATTTAATTTTAAACTTAATAATGAGGGCTAGATTTTGGGAAATAAAGAAAATGAATAAACAGAACATAGATTGAAGGGATCACGCTAGATAGAATACCGTCAAATAAAATATTGAAAAAATTCAGTTTTAATAAAAATTAGAGGGATTTATATTTAATAAAACTTGAAGATGTAAACAATAGTTTTGGAACTTGATTTCAAATAAAGTAAAATTTGACATGAAACCATGGGAAAATTATCATTTTAGTGTTTAAAGGTTGTTTTGTGTTGAAGAAAGTACATTTTCAGTTTTTGTATAATCTAATGTAGAACAAGTGTTTCATTAATTTTCTTTCTGGTTCTTGAATTGTTCAATTTCACAAATATTATCGTTAAAACTGTAAGGAAAGAAATCTGTTATTTTGATTGAGGTACCCGACTACGTTCGGAACCGTGATTTTGCAAAAGCGTACAAACGAATCTTTTTTTTTTTTGATATTTAGTGCCCTTTATTCTTAGATTAGAAAACATGTATGAAATTGTTTTAAGAATAATATTACAAAAAAACTGATTTAAATGCAATATTTTGACAAAAATGGATTACATACTTTCAAAACATTTTCCTTTTATGAAAAATGCTTCTATGATAATAATATTTTGTTTATATACAGCTCAGTCCTTTCTGTACAAGGCTTGGTCTAGTATTTTTGAAATATATAACGTAGAAGTGGGCTATCTATATTTTAATACATAGGAGTGGAGAAATTTTAACAAAAAAAAACATCGTTAGTTATTCAATCGTTGGTAACTATGAAAATAATGTGAATTTTTTTAAACGCCTAAACTGTAGGAGTCTTAGCTATATATAAGCAAAATATTATTATTATAGGAGCATTTTTGATAAAAGAAAAATGTTTTAAAATTAGTTGGGTCTAAGGTAGTTTTTTTTTTTTTTTTTTTTTTTTGCTAAAATATTTTATTTTTTTAAATAATTCTTTTACTCTCATAATATTCTTAAAACTATTTTATACGTGCATTCTAATCCAATGACATGAAATATTAAAAAAAAATATTCGCGTGTATGCTTTTGTAAAATTATAATTCCGAACGTGGTATGGAAGTTTGAAAAGTTGTCCTCATCACTTCAATAATTGCTCAAAATTACGAAGTCCGTTACCAGTAGAGCTCATGTTGCTACATACTGCGACATTAATGAACAATCAAACAATCCTTCTGATTAATGTAACTAATACTACAGAGATAAATAGAAAATCTTTATATATTGAAAAAAAGCATTCTTTCACTTCATGTGGATGCACAATATTTTTTTGTGTCTTCATTTTGTGAGATTTATAGATATTTTTTGGATTAACAGCAGGTGCACATCTTTAGTCTACAATTAAGAGTAGTAGTCCTTATACTGCACATTTTTTTCTTTCCCCTCTGAATTTCCATCAAAAACAGTCTATGTATCTAACATGTAATATAAAAAAAAATTAAGTCAATTCCTACTTCGATCAACAAAGAAAAATTTTATTTTAGCTACTTTTTATTGAATAGTTACAATTAATATAAATATGTATATACATATGACAGAATCACAACATTAAGTGGTAATGAATTTTTATTAATTATCATTAAAGTATCGTATTGTCATCCAAAACAATCATGTATATAAAATTGCGGTTCAAATGAATGAACGTGAGAAGAAAATTCTTTTCAAGTTTTGACACAAGTCGCCAAAACAGCCGCTAAGTCACCAACGTGGCTGTATTTGTAATTCTTTAAATAAATAGTTTTAATCAATTAATTTTTATTAATTATAATTAAATTATTGTATTGTCATCTAAAATAATCATGTATATAAAATTTCAGATCAATTGAGCGCTTTAAAATGTATTTTATGAATGATTGAAAATTCCACCAAGATAAATAAATAAATAAATATATAGAGAGTGTGAGCTAATAGTAGGAATTGAAAAATAGACTTGAGTTTCAAATTCTTTATATTTCTTCTCATATTGTTCCAAAAATCAAAACGGAACCCACAGATATAAAAAAAAATTTCAAAAAAAAAAATTAAATAATGATGTCCTTTAAAGACAAAAAAAGTTGTAGGTGAATTTAAAAGAAATAAATCATGTTTAAATTTTTTTTTTGTAAGTAAATTGATGCTGTTGTGATGCAGGGTCTTAGAAAAATATTCCTTAAAGATAAATTTGAATATTTTTTACCAAGAATATTCATTCAAAAATTTGGTAAAGCTTCCTAAGCAATTAAGATTCGTATAAGGTAGAAACAAAATTATTCGAATTCATATATAATAAACTAAGCGAAATTCAATTTAATTTCGGGTAAATATTCAGTAAATATTATTCATGAAATATATTTTTAAAACAGCGAATTTATTAAGAAATATTAAACAAAACAAAAAGATCGATTTTACCCATAAATAGTGTTTTGTATTCAAGTAAGAAATAAAGTTATTAGCTTTTAATGGTTATTGCGTGGTATTACAGTCTTTACAACAAGTATGCACGATCATTTTTTTTTTATTTTGATTTTAAAATATTGAATTTTAAAACTGCATTTTTCTAAAAATAATTTTATTTGTATCTATCTGATACAGAATGGAATGTAAACTATAACTGAACCTGAAGGAAATTCAACAACTACAGTTTTTATATTTTACTTTTATTCGAGTAGTCTTTTAGAACAATGCCACAGCAAATCCCATCAAATGTCCATCCACAGTGGTTAAACCTTACAGGATCATAAGGTTACTAAAAGTAAATATTGGTATGTGTAACCTTTTTTTAGTTTGCTCAGACGTAAAATAAGTAAAAATCTTAAGAAAAATATAACAGCGTGTAGTTTTCTTTGGATCGATGTGACAATTCAGTTTGGATCAATTTGTGATTATATCAAGCATTTTTTATTTATTAAAATGTACTTTATTATTGCACGGAAGTATACGTACCAAATAATATAAATCATATGAGAAAAACAGTGATATATTATTATACGACACAATAAACGGAAATAAGCTATAAAAATGCGAATGTTTTCTCATTGGTGCCAATTGATTCCACAGTCTTTTTATTTTACCTAAAAGTTTTTGTAACTACGTTTGGCATGCGTTCTATTTTGACATTCAATATAAATAAGGCAGATAAGGTTATAATTAAAAACGACAATCATCCCTTTTAAAATGGAAAAAATGTTTCCCTTAGTCATGAAAAGACTAAAGATTAAGAACCTCGGCTAAAATTCTGTACATACTTTACATTCCCTATATATAAACCACACAAAATGCCAAAACTATCGAAATGTACTTGCATAAACGCTTAAGCTAGAGAATTTTTAAATATATCAACTGCTTCTATAGAAAATAAAAACGATTCCATTCACCGAGCGCAAAATAGAAATTCTTTAATACCTATCTCAGCTGACTCAAAACGAAAACTGGAAAATAAAAGAATGACCACTAAGCTAAAATTTCGCTTTGATGCTATCCTCCAAGAACTATAACTGGCGAAAAAAACAAGACCTGTTTTTCGCTGACGTGACTTCATTCTTAATTTTCGACGACATTTCGCGAACTCCAAGAATTGGGCTGGAGAGAGAGCTGCTTTTCCCTTACCATAAAAGATAAATCCTAAAGAGATTGAGTTGGATAAGAGGCCATATTTCTTTTTCCTCCCGAAGAAAATCAGAAAAAATAAGGATGCTCCAAAGGCAATAGGCTTAACGAGGCAGAGAGAAAATATTGCTCAAAGCCCTCTTTTCTCTCCTTTCCTTTTAGGAGCGAGAATGACTCGTTTAGAGGACGGACAAGAGAGAGACTATTACATTACTTTGCTTGATCTTGAAGCAAGTTTGTTTCTTTATTCTTTCAGTTACTTCCTGCACGACAAAAGTACATTCGGATTATAACATCCTAGTTAAATAGGACCGAATTGGTAACTAGAAACTTTAAATAATTTTTAGAAGATAGATTGTAATTCAATATAAAAGAAACAAAAGGTTAAAAATTATTTTAAACTAAATTTAGCAAAGGGCGCAAGGATTTTGCTCATTTTATCCATTGACATTCTCATCAATACATTAGTGTAGTAGGTTGGGTCCAGACATATGGAGGGGAAAAAATTATGAATCAGTACTGAACTATGCGGAACAGACGTTCTATTAAATAGAGAAAAATAATTGAAAAAGAATAATTTAAAAATTTAATATTGCCATAAAGGGGTTGAGTTTTCGAAAAATGTGGAATAAAAGCCTAATTTTGGTTAGGGGATTTTAGACTATAAATAAAATATGATTTTTCTTCTATATAAATAAACAAAAACAATGAAACTCAGTATGAGTATCTACATTTCAGCGTTTCGTAATCCCAACTCCCTCTTCCCGCACCTTCGAATCAGACCGAACTACGCATTTTTCCGTCTTCCGCTTTATTGTGCAGTGTAATACCGAAAATAGGGAGGGGGGGGTTAAAAATGAATGCTAAAGATGCTATTAAATGTACCTCGTTTTTCGTCTATGTAACGGAGAACAACTTTTCCTTAAAGGAAGGGGTTTTAAATTTTGAAAACTTTTTTCGATCGAGACTCTAATGCATAGTATTTTTTTTTCTATTTTGCATATATTGCTAGATTTTCCTGGTTCATTTTTAAGACTACATGTTTTCATATTAGATGCTGTTCTAACATCTGATTGTTCAAAAAACTTCTTGTCCAAACAACTTTCTGAAAAACTTGGTGCATTGTTAATATGAATTCATAATAAATAAATTTATACATACAAACAATTAATTATTGACATAACTATTTTCTTCGTGAATTTATTAGGAATTTTATTTTTTTTTCCCGGTGCATATTGTTAAAAACTGGGCATTATACAAACGTACTGAATTCAGTTTCGAATAATCTGTATTAAGACTTTAAACACAACTACACACATTAATGCTATGCAGTTGATTCGTTTTCAAATGCCGGAAATATCCATCAAAACACACACACACACAATCAGGTTCTTTTGAAGTAGATTGGTATTTTTTCTGGAACTTTGCAGTAAGTTATTTTTTTTTCAAATAGTAAACAATTATTTATATACATATAAATACATAATATCAAAAATTTAATATTTATACTAATACAGAGCCCAGCGATTCCAATCTTCAGTCACAATGTCGCAAATTAAACAACTGATCGTTGCCAAATTTTGATTTCAATATTGCTTCCCTACATCATCTATGTACTTTCCTTTCTTTCAAAGGAGGTGATGTGTGGATAGGTAATAAGCAAATTTAGTACATTCCTCAGGAGCTGATATCACTTTTTAACGTGGCACAATATAGGTGGATACTAATTGCCATAATGTAATTTTGACACCCATTTTCCTCTTCAGAGCTGAGCTCTGACGATGCGGAATTGTACTAGAAATTTTATTTTGCAGAGAGTATCCAAGCCAAACATCATACGACATGGACACTGTCGGTTTTTTACATCATGAAAATTTACCGGCTTTGACCAGAATCGAACCCACAAACTTGGTCGTACAAGACCAGCGCCTAACCAAATACGCCACCCAGCCGGCGCATCGTCTGTATAAAGAACGATTAGAAATCATAGAAATTAGGATGATTATTTCCCATTCTACTTATAGCATCGTTTTTTTATAGAATGGAAAATAGGAATCCTTTAATGTCTTTCATCAAATAGAGATCCTACACACTTCTAGATTTATCTCAGAAAATCTTTTTGTTTCGTCAAAATTGTTTAACTTGGTAACCAAACTCTTCGCCATTCAAGGTCTGTCTAAACACACACACACACAAATGTATGTACTCCCAGTAGAGGTATTTGAAAAACTTTCAAAGTTTAATAAAATGCTGTATAGGGTGTATCTAATTTTCTTTGATAAATATCTTTTCTCGATTGTAGAATACTTTTAACTAACTAATCGTGTTAACCTATTTGTATTTTCACAACTTAGTAATAATAAAAACTCGTAAGTTAAATTAGCAAAGCATTGTATTAATGTTAGTTGAACGGAGGAATGTAAGTTAATGGATTTTATAAATTAGTATCCGCGGAAAAATTAAATGACCAATGGTAAATTACAAAAAAGTGGTGAAATATTTTGTGATACATTTACTTTTAAAAAATGTAAAAGTTATTTTTTTAATTAAAATGTGTGTGCATTGTAAAAAAGCAAGCCGTGAATCGAATTTTAGAAGACTCATATAACAGGCTGAGTAATTTAACCATAAAACAATTTTAACTGGGCTTCAGGCTAAAAATTAATTACAAATGTATAGAAATTCAAATGCAATTTCCTAAATGGATGTATTTTGATATTTTAATTTATTACTAGTTCTTAATAAAGGTGACGATAAAACGCACCTTTCATTAAATGATTCAGAGTATTATCTTACCAGTTATTAAGCTGATTAAGCTTTTAATTTTAAATAGATACATAAACGGGAAGTTTGGAGGAGAAATTTGCAAATTAAAGTGTTTGAGCACTAGGCACTAAATAATGGGTTAATTCCCACCTTTAAATTTGAGATTGCAGATAAAGTAACTATATTCATGAATAAATTCAACAAAATGAGGTCAGTTTTTCAATTCCTACTATAAGCTCCCATTCTCTATATATTTATTTATTTATTTGTGTATTTATTTATTTATCTTGGTGGAATTTTCAATCGTTTATAAAATACATTTTAAAGCTCTCAATTGAGCTAAAATTTAATGTACATGGTTGTTTTGGCTGACATTACAATAATTTAATTACAATTAACAAAAATTAATTGATTAAAACTAATTATTTAAAGAATTACAAATACAGCTACGTTGGCATCATTTTTGGTGATTTTTGGCGACTTGTGTCAAAACTTGAAAAGGTTTTTTTTCTCACGTTTTAAAGCATTCAGTTGAACTGAAATTTTATAGACACGATTGTTTTAGATGACAATACGATACTTTAATGATAATTAATAAAAATGAATTACCCCTTAATGTTGTGTTTCTGTCATATGTATATACATATTTATATTAAGTATAACAATTTAATAAAAAGTAGCTAAAATAAAAATTTTCTTTGTTGATCTAAGTAGGAATTGACTTAATTTTTTTTATATTACTTGTTTTATATATGACGTTAAAATTTTGGTGGAAAATAAAACACACGATGTTGAGCATAAAAATATATCCTATTTCTGATTTTAATGTGTCGAAGATATAGAGCCGCAATTGACAAATTAAATTGTTCATACTTTTTTTTCCTCATTTAAAATACATTGACATTTAAATTATTCTTAAATTGAAAAACAGTTTAATTGGAAAAGTGTTATGGATTAACAGCTCCAGAAATAGATTGAATAAAGCGAAATATTTTTATTTGTTCAATGTTTTGAGTATCCCTTATGCATTGATTGCTAAATGATGCAGGTATATTATTAAAACGAACAATTTTTTTGCTTGAAATGTAAAAAAATGTGTGATAAACTTCAAAAATTATATAATATCAACTTAAACGAGTAATTTTGTTAAGTGCATGAAAATGTTTGTTTCTTATGTTTTATTTTCCTTATCTAATTAAGCACGTTATGTGCCTTTTTTCAAGTACAAACCGATTAAATGCACGAATTAAAATGATATTAATACAAATAAAAAAGTAAACTAATAATAACAGAAATATTGAGTTCAAAGTATGAAAAAATTCCTCCGTTGCAATTACTCACAAAATATTTTACAAAAATAAAATATTACTACAATAATTTGATTTAATGAATCCATTCTTTGAGTAGATTACTTTGATTAAATAAGATATATATCCCTCCATTGAAATACTATTAAATTTTGTAAGTAATGTTGCCTATCTCATATTAAAAGCCTTTTTTTTTAAAAAAAAAAAAGTTGAAGTTTTTTTTAAAAACAAATATCATTTTTTTTATAAAAACTAAATTGAAAAACATTTATTCCATTTCAAAAACATATTTATTTACTTAAAAATTTATCGAAAGAAGAAGTTTAAAATGCGTTCATTATTAATAGTTATAAAAATGGAATATATGCACAAAATTTTGGCATACATTTATGTGGATATTCTAGAACAAAATTTATTATTCGGAAGATATTATTTATAACTTTTATCAACTTCTAATGTGTCATCGAAAAACAACTTTTCTCTTCCTGTTTAAAAACAACACAATGTTAATGTATTAATATCGCTAATTTTACCATGGGTGATTTGAAAGCCAGGCCTAAGAGTGGAACTTATAAGTAAGTAGTAATAGTGTGGAAAAATTATAAGTAAGTAGTAATAGTGCGGAAATTATAAGTAAAGTTTTTTTAACCCTTCAAGCGGTCTGCACGTAAAAATCCGCCATTCCAGAGATGTTTTTTCTGCCTTCAAGCAAGATTCCCAAAAGCGGCCGAGCCGCATTCTTAAAAGTACGGCTCAACCGCTTTTGAAAACCCCGTCTGAAAGCAAAAAAATATGTGCGGTGCATTTTTGAAGCATCTCCAGAATGGCAAGACTTTTAAGTGCAGACCGCTTAGAGGGTTAATATAAGTGTCATTTTGGTCCTCTGATTAGGATTCAAAATTACAAGATCCATTGCTCAAAGCTATTTGATGCTATTTATGATGTCCTTAACGTGTCATAAATACAAATTTATGTAAATTCGTGTGATTAGAA
>BMAV01026885.1:40152-52709 GCA_019973955.1 Trichonephila inaurata madagascariensis
GTAGGTTCTAGTACTTCTTCACATTTATTTTATATTACTATATATATATATATATTAATACATTTTTCAATTCCTACACTGTTAGCTATATATTTATTATATTTATTATACTCTCTATATATTTATTAATTTATTTATTTGTCTTCGTGGAATTTTCAATCGTTAATGAAATACATTTTAAAGCACTCAATACTGCTGAAATTTTAAATACATTATTATTTTGGATGACAATACAGTAATTCAATTATAATTAATAAAAATCAATTGATTAAAACTAATTATTTAAAGAATTACAAATACAGCCACGTTGGAATCATTTTTCGCAACTTAGCGACCTTTTGGTGACTTCTGTCAAAACTTGAAAAGATTTTTTTTCTCACGTTTTAAAGCATTCAGTTGAACTGAAACTTTATAGACACGATTGTTTTGGATGACAATATACTTTAATGATAATTAATAAAAATTAGTTACCACTTAATATTGGAATTCTGTCATATGTATATTCATATTTATATTAATTGTAACTATTTAATAAAAAGCAGCTAAAATAAAATTTTTCTTTCTTGATCTAATTAGGAATTGACTTTTTTTTAATTACTTGTTTTATTTCTTAAATGTATAGTTTATTTTATGTCAAAGATTAAAAAAAATATGTTGTAAAATATAGTGGTGAAAATTTACAACGTATGTAATTGTTATAGGTACTAGGGGTATCACAACGCTTCTCAAGCTTTCAATATTTGCAACCCAATTTTCGTTCATAATTTAAATCGCACCTCCCCCATACAATAACGTTGTATTAAATGCAATACTAATGCGCTTTGACACGAAAGCTACAATACGAATTTAATTATAAATAGTACAAGATATCAAGATATGTACTAAATTTTGTAAGAGGGATGATCAGAAAAAAGCCTTACACAAGGATTACAAGCCTCAGCATATGAAAATTACATATTGTGGAGAAATTTTGTTCCCCCCAGAGTGGAGACAAATGGCGCTACTTGTCATACATCTGGTTTGAGGGTAGATGGTGAAAGTTCCCAGATGGTTCAAGACGATTTGAATTGCAAGACCCTTAGGAAATTGGCCTCGTTTGGAAGTGCGAGCCGTGATTCGATTTTTATGGGCAAAGAATGTGTCCGCATCTGCAATGAGCAGACAACATGTAGCGAAATTGTGTCACTCATTTTAATCAGGCAGACAGGATGTCGAAAGCCGCATTATGACAAGAAGCGGCCAGCCAAGCTCTTCAACGACAGAAGTATCCACGGCATGAATTGGAGAAGTGATTCAAAATGATCGACGGGTAACTCTGCGTGAAATCTCGTCAGAGCTGGGACAGAGCTATGGTAGCGTGCAGCATATCGTTTCTGATGTGCTGGGATATTCCAAGACAGTGTTGTGAAATCACCCGCCGAGACCTGGCTCAATGGACAAGGACCTGATTTCTACTAAAACGGGTTAAACAAGTTGGTTGTGTGGTCTGACAAATGCCTAAATAGACTTGGTGATTACGTCGAAATGTGATAGGTACGTACGCTTCTTATTTCCTTTTTGTATTTCCTGTGTCTAATGTTAATAAATATTCCTTTTTTCAACTTGTAACCTTTTTTTCTGATCAACCCTCGTTTATGATAAGCGTAAGGAAATCACTAATTATAACATTTTTTTTTTAAATTTAGTATTAATGAATTAATTAATCAATATATTGTTTATGTAGAGAGATGGATCATTCGAAATCTCGTTCCTCTGAGCACCCGCCTAATAGCGTATGTGATGCACATGATATCTGTCGAAGCTCAAAGTTCTCCTGTTGGCATGGTGTGGAAATTGGAAGACTGGATTCCAGCTAAGGTATCGTCCACTTCACCTGGCCAAAGTTTAAAATTACTTGGCTTGTTGCCATTAGTCCTTATGTTGCTCCAGGTTGAGACTCAATCACAAAAATATTTTATTTACAACAGTCTTAATATTAAAAAATTATTTTTATACCAATGACTTTTCTTTTGTGAAAGAGTGGAGTGTTAATATTCGCTAAATATAGATATATTCATTTTAAATTGAATCGCCTTCTACGAAAGCCGGGAGTTGGTTTTTCTCTATATATTCCTTCTCTTCATCCCCGACAATGGCGATAATAAATGCAATCTTTAAAACGGTCTGAAAATTTTACGTGTCTGCCAGATTTTTTTGTCTGTAAACTCTTTCTACAGATTTCAAGTGATTCGTAGAAATTTTCTTAAATGAACCGTCGATAGAGGAAAAATATTCTCTTCTGTGTTTTACGAAATAAATTCAAAGTTGAGGAGGTTATACTGACGTTGTGACGTCACTTTATTACACATAAATTCCCAACAAATGTAACTGAGTTATTGAATTTATGTAAAATATTGGATTTTATATGGATTCCAAGTAGAAATATATCTTTAAAAGGGAATATATGATATTTACTTTAATATGTACAGTAAGAGTAGAGTAAAGAAGGGATAAAGAGATACCAGAATAAAATTATACTTTATTTATTTATTTTTGAAGAGCCAAATGTATTTTGAATATTTCATTCTCATGAAAACTTTTATTTCTTACACTGTTTTATCATTTCATGACGCTTTAATTAATTAAAAATGATACAAGTTTGTCTCGACGGGTTAAGAAGTGTCAATTTTCAAACTTCTTTTACGATAAATAAATAAATAAAATTAAAAGTAAACACAAATAGCGATGGTATATACGAAGCCGCTTAAAATGACCAACTATTTCCCATTCATTTGCAGTAAATTCTTTATTAATGACAGGAAAATCATACTGAATATATGATGATTAAGCCTAACGTGGCGGTCGTACGATACGCCATTTTGAAAAGAGTGTTGGTTTCAAACTGCAGCAATTAGGAAATCTGAGCTTTTAACTAACCACCTAAATTAAAGTATATAGGTCCTCTAAAGCAAAATGAAGTGTTTAAGCCTTAATCATTAAATCCCGTTTGTTCACTCTTTCGAAGTTTAGGATTAAGGCTTAGGTGATTGCAAATGCTAATGACTTCAATTTAAAGGAATGTTAGATATATTATTTGACCATGAAATTTATCAATAAAATAGACTGAACAATTTCATGTGGAAACGTAAATATAAATTTCATACATTTTCTTAATTTATGTCACAACTGAGAGGAGTTAAGTTAACAAATGCAATTAAAATATTTATGAAAGAAAGAATGGTGAAGAGTCTTGGAACCAAAAACATCTCATTTCAAATAAAGGAAACTTAACAAAGAAGTTTTTTTCAACCATTAATAAGAGACTGTCCTGCAATCATTTTTATACTTATTACAAAATAACCCAATTTTTAATTGGTCACATTAACTTTAAAAGCTACTTGAACAAATTTAATTTATTTTCGTCATCTTCCTGTGATTGTGATATTGGTGGCGAGGAAAATGTAAAACATGTGCTCCTTCTGTGTTCCAAGTTTGAAAAAGAACGAAATATCCTAAGACTGGCTTTCAAGGGACTTAATATTAATTGGCCTCCGAATATTCAGCCTCTTTCCACTAGAAGTGCTTTTTAAAAGTTATGTGATTTTGTTGTAAATATTTGTAATTCTTCATAACCTCAATTTTGTTTTTCTTCATTCCTTTGTAATGCGTGAATAATACTTACTTTTGTGAGCCCCGTGTGATACTTTGTGGTGCACGGGGATTTTATAATGGGCTTGATTCATGAAGTCACATGATAAAAACAAACACGTGTTTTCCATTGAATTCAAAACAAACATTAAACTAATTGTACTTGTTCTATTTGTAAAACTCAGATAAAATTTCAAATTTCATATTTGGTTAAAAATGTTTAAATGTTAGGGAAAAAAAATTTCTTCAAAAAGATTTTTTTAAATTAAATAAAAGTTTTATTTTATGCTTATACTTTTAAATAAAATGCATTTTGTATACATATGTACTTTTTAAGAGAAAGTTTATGCAAAGAGCAAAACTTGGCAACACCGGAGCGCGTGAACTGATTAGTTGGAAACACAAGATAGTTTTTATTGTGTGACTATGACGTCACATGAGTTTTTGAATTGATTGGCTAGAATCACGTGGCTTTCACTATCATGTGACTATGATGTCACATGAATCAACCTCATTGTTTCCAATGGACTAAATTCATGTGACGTCATTAGTCACATGATAACTGAGCCACGTGTTTTCGGACAATCATTTCATAAATTAATGCAACGTCATAATTAGGTCATAAATATAATCACGCGTTTCCAGCCAATTAGTTCATGTGCCAATGTGTTCAATTTACTGTTGCCAACTTTTGCTTTTTACATGAACTTTCTTTTAGAAAGTGCATATTTGTCAGCGATATATAATAATGCACATAGTTAAGCAAAATGCACTTAATTTAAAAGTATTCGTATAATGTTTTGTTTTGTTTTAATTTTGGAAACTGTTTGAAGAATTTTAACACGTGAACTCTTTACCCAATCATATCAAATTTTAAATGTTATCTAAACTTAACAAGTTGGACAATTAAGGCTCATTCACACCAAGGCATACAAACGTCGAGTGTTAAGCGTCTAGCCAATCAGACTTCTTCTCGGGCGAGAGGAAGACTCTGATTGGCTAGACACTTAACACTCGACGTTTATACGCTTTGGTGTGAATGCGGCTTTAGTATATCATTTTTTAATCAATGGGAAACACGTGATTGCTGTTATCATGTGACCATCATGAATTTAGTTCATTAAAAAAAAACTTTGCCAAATTCATTAATAGGGTGGATCATTTTTACATGAAAAAAAAGAGATTATTATTCGGTACCTACCTATGCAGGAAAGGTGTTCGTGTAAGGGAGATTAGGAGAAAAGTAATTAAAAAAAATAGTTTCAAAATTTAATACTGCCACAAAAGTGTTAAATTTTCAAAAAAAATAAATGAAAACAGACTTAAATTGGATTAGATGGGATTTTAGACTCTAGATAATTATTTTTATACAATTTAAATAATCAAAAAGTGAAGATTAATGAGTAGAGAGTACTGTGAAGCGAGTAGAATAATGTACGGTGTGCAATATCAGAACTCATCTCTCCTCGTACTGTTGAATCAGTCCGATCAAAGCTTTTTTTTCAATTTTCCCCTTATGGCAACACATAAGATTAAATTAATATATTTTTTTTTATTTTAGCTAGTTTTTTTTAGGAAAGTTTTGAAATTCTAAATAAAAAAAAACTTTATCCACTGCAATAATTAGTCTGTGCTATTACACATTAAAAAAAGTTCATTTATAATATTTCTTAAGGTATCCGCCTACGTTCGGAACCGTGATTTTGTAAAAGTTCATAAATGGATAATTTTCATGATATTTAGTGTCACTTAGATTAGAATGTATGCATAAAAATTTTTAAGTACATTTTGACAAAAAAAATTATTTAAATACAATATATTGGCAAAAAATTAACTTAGAATAATATTTTTTCTAAATGTTCTCCTCTTTTGAAAAATGCTTCTATTATAATAATATTTTGCCTGTACCTACAGAGGCTCAACTAGAATTTTTGAAAAATTCACATTATTTTCAGAGTTACCACCATTTGAAATAATTATTGGCGTTTTTTTTCTTAAAATTGCTCCCCTCTGTTGTCGTAAAATATGAATAAATCCGCTTCTAAATTATATATTTCAAAAATTCTAGTTGAGCCTCTGTAGAGAGGTTTGAGCTATAGACAGGCAAAATATTATTATAATAGAAGCATTTTTTACAAAAGGAGAACATTTTGAAAAAAGTTTATTTTAAGTTAATTTTTTGCCAAATTATTGTATTTAAATATTTTTTTTTTTTGTCAAAATGTGTCCTTAAAACAATTTTATACATGTATTCTAATCTGAGTGGCACTAAATATCATGAAAATTATCCATTTATGCGCTTTTGAAAATCTAGGTTCCGCACGTAGTCGGATACCTTAATGTGTAATAGCACAGACTATTTATTACAGTGGATCAAGTATCCATTTATAATATGTATGGTACATAAAAGTGACAGAAATGAAACTATTACAAAAATTTTATAAAGAATTCAATCAAAAATTTTATACCGTATTTACTTGAATCGAAGCCGCGCCCCAAATACTTAATTATTTCTTTTTTGTGAAAAAATTCATGAAAAAGAATAATAAGTTAATAGTTAATTCATTTTACCAGTATTAAAGACTTTAATATACATAGATGAACGTATAATTACTCTAACCATCAATAACAAGTTTCGAAAATAATTCCTCATTCCCATCGTCACAGTTGACTTCGGAAATGGTGCCGGTGTCACCATTTTCCCACACGATGTCGTTTTCTCTACCCTCCAATGCATTTGTTATGCTACATTTTTTGAAAGAATGTATTATAGAAGAATGTTAATGAATTATCTAAGACTGCCGAAGATTTACAAGTAAATTTAATTTACAAGTAATTTAAATTTCTTGTTTATGCCATCGACATGTATTTATTTCATCGTGTCAAATCTTCAGTGGTCGCTGCTGTGTTTCAATTTTTTTTCTGCATATCAAATTTTCCCCCTTTTCATACTTGCGTCACAGTGAACGCGTTTTAATGCTGTTACCGATATCTTTGATGTTTAGATGATTAAAAGAAAGAGAGTATACAAAAAAAATTTCCTAAATACCAAAAGACAACGATATTTTGGATGCACTGAATACTGGAGGTAGACTGTGCAGAGTGAGATAAGTCATCGATGCAAGTGTCCAGAATGGACAGTTATACTTTTCCTTTTGAAAGAGAGTGGAAACTAAATTTCTTCAATCCAACAAATGTTTTGCTTTCTATTCTAAGCCGCACCCGATTTTCAGTAGCATTAACACTGGAAAAATAGTGCGGATAAGACTCGAATAAATACGGTATATGTAAGGCGCGTTTTTTGAGTTTTAGTTTTATGAGTGATATAAAATTTTTAGAGGCATTCAAAATCCACTAGACATCTATGATTTTATGATATAATAATGATTCAAAAGTGAAATAAAACAGAAATATAATGCACAAAATAAAATAAAAATACACATAATGCACAACATAAAATATAAATACACATAATGCACTAAATCTTAAATCACTATGAAAGGGCTCTAACCATATCTGAGAATATAACAATCATCATAAAGAAAAAAACAATTTCAATCTTCTTGATTTAAGGCCCCACATTTAAATGTCTAAAAATGTTTCTGAAGAGTTAATAACATTCATTTTTTGGCTCTTAACGTTGACTTTAACCAAATGTTTTTGAACCATTGTAAGTATTTCCCACTGCTGTTTAAATAACATACCTAGTTCAAACACCCAATACTCTCCCAAGGTTGTTGACAGAAAGTGAAAGTAAAATTTCCGGGTGCCACATTAAATCATTTCATTCCAAAACGGAGAAAATTGCTATTTTTGCTCATGGGCGTGGAAGTTAAGTCACTCAACGACGATATTTATTCCCTCTTTTCCATCTCCCAAAAGAGGGTGTCCTTCAAGAAAAAGATTCAAGACAGAAATTTCCTTTCTCAATCCGCCTGTGACGGGTCATATCTCTCGCTTTGATAGATTGACAAGACGAGCAAGAAAATTGGGAATATACCAAATAAGTTTTTTTTCCCTTACGGTCTTGTCTCGAAGTCATCACATAAATTTCGAGAGCCACCCTAGCAATGTTGAAGGGATCCAAATTTCCATCGAAGTGTTTAAAATATGACTTTTTTTGCATAAATTCTATCACTATAAAGTTAATTAAATAAATTCTAGTTAATATCAGATGTTCATGTTTAATGAGGAATCTATTTAACAATGTAATAAACAGAATGTACAGTGGAAAAATGCATCGAACGTTACATACTGATTGAGGGGTGCACTGAAAATAAATACAATTATTCATATATATAAGTAAATATTTATGAAGAATCAACGTCGCATTCTGAACCAACATAATGGCTGTTGTTAACGAGTCTCGTAAACAATAGCCCTCGTCAAGTGACGAGGAAGACGTCCACATTCCAAACTTCCCCACCACGCTAACTTTATGGCTTTGAATCTCTACATATTTGGCAAAAATCACTCTTTTTACGCAGTAGGTCACAAGGGTTGACACTAGGATTCCTATCCAAGACTTGACATAGTGTTCCTAGAATGTTATAAAAACTTAACACATCTTATGGTACAAATACATGTGAAGGAGTGCTATACAGATTTTCCTGGAATAAAACTAATTATTTGTCCTTATAGCTCTTTATAGAAATTAAATAGTTAAAAAATGAAATATGTGTCCCAACATAGGATGAATGTATTAATGGGATTAATGAGTGTGTGTGTAAAACTAAAAAAAATTTTAAATAACTGAAGTAACTACAATAAATCAGTCTTCTGTAAGAACATTTATTAAAAGCAAAATTTCAGAAGTTTATCAGTAAATATTGCAAGGAATTCTAAGAAAAAATGAATGAAAGCGATAGGATTTAACCCCATAAGCGGTCAATTTTTTTTTTTTTTTTTTTTTGCCCAATTTGTTTTTAAAAAAAAAGGCACATTTTTTAATTGCTTATAACTAAGCATAATACTTAACAAAAGACGAAAATGCAAAAAATTTTATGTTAATTTTCAGTTTTAAAAATTCACACTGTTCCTTATTTTATAATTGTGGAACACCAAAACCTCTAAGTGTTTGCTTTTTATAGGTACACTTTGCATGGTATGACGAATAATTCATATATTTTGAAAGAATTTCTCTCATGCTTGCAAAAAAATTTCACGTTCGTAACTTCTTTTCAAACCGTTGGAAGATTTTGTGTGTGTGTGCATATATATACACACACAATTTGAATCATGGTGTAGTACTAAGTATTACATTGCAATGGGGACAGAGATAATATCGGCTGTTTTTGGATTATCTCTCTTTTTTCATTTCTTCTCAAGCAACACATTGCACATTACCTTGCCAATCCCGGTTCCTTATCGAATATTTTCAAAAATCTAAATTCCTACCTTCAATGAAAAATTCTCGCATTTACCATTAAAAAAATCTTAGATGAGAATTATTTCAGTACCACGGACAAACTGCATCTCTTAAAAACAGTAGTACTTATAATCTTGCTACAAGAGAATTGAGAATATCTCTAAATCAATAATAGAAAGAAGAAATATCAGTGGTTATGGTTATGGCCATCTTTCGGTAGTCCGTACAGTGTACGGGCAAGCCAGTTGTTGTCATGTGTTTCATGCTGGGATTCATATGAAAGATGAGAGATAGATGAACTGAAACATACAACACCACAGAAGAATATATACTTTTATTACAAACGATGATCCCAGCATATATCAGAAGGGTTGCTCTGTTTTCCATTCGAGACGGGAATCCATTTCAGGCGAAAGTCCGACTTCATTTTCCCGAAGATACATCCATGCCTTACTCAAGATTCGAACCCGAGCCCATTCGACTGCAAGCCGAGTGTCCTAACCACCATACTAGGTGGGGCGTCGGGCAAACCAGTTCAGGCCTTAAAACCTAAGAATTGCATTTTTATGATGTTGCTCTTGTAGTAAATGGTGATGATCACGAATGTTGTTTCTGTCGTGTCATCGAGTCTTGATGCCACAAAAGATCCACCGCTTAGAAGGGATGTGATGCATGTTAAATATAATATATCAAGATTCAAAGTTCTATGATTTGGAAGTTCGGAGACTGCGATGTCCGTTCGGGTGTCGTCCTTCTCACTTAAGCATGTAGCCTTTCAGTGGAATGTTAAAAGAACTTACTCTCACTCGGATGTTTTTACATCAACTTGACTTTCATTTAGAGATCCTGAATTCATCAAATAAATCTTCCGAGTTGCTTCTGCATCATGTCTATGAAATCTAAACTCAAAGAATATGATACCACTATAAAGTATTATCATATTCCGTCAATTCCTTGAAAGCCAAAACATTTTTTTTTCACCTAAAGGGGCTTTAGATAGGTGTTTTGCAATTGCAGACCTAGTACATTTCTCCGAATCTGGTATCTCTTTTTAATACAGCACCATATAGCTGGATACTAATCGCCAAAATGTAATTTTGACACCCATTTTCCTTCCCAGAAGTATGCACCTGAGTTATGACGCTGAAAAATCGTACCAGGAATTTAATTTTGCCGCGGGTACCCAAGCTAAACAGGCACTTTGGTGATCTTTAACATGCCGTACGCTGTCGATTTTCTGCATCATGAAAATCCACCGACTTGGGCCGGAGTCGAACCCGCAAACTTGGGCTTTCAAGGCTAGCGACATACTAACTAAGCCACCCAACTGGAGAAATTCAAAAATTAAAATGCAGGCTCTATGAAGGTTAGAATAAAAAGCACATGGTATTAAATTGAAAACATTTTTTAAGAAAGAGACATCCAAACTTATTTTGAGCATCTGAATCGACGTCACTATAAGTTAAAATCCTTTATTACAGTCCCTTGAACCATGTAATAATAATAATAATTTTTTTTCCTGAATACTTCATTCTCACTAAAAATCATTCCGTCTTTGTTATCAAAACTCTCTTACTCTATCCTCATTTTAGATAATTTCCTCCAGATTTTAAAACCAAATAGTCTTGACACTTTTCTTTAAGAGAAATGAATGAATTTTGGCATCTGTTAAAAGTTCATCCTACCTTCATTTTTATTCCATCCTACGTCTATAAGTGCCTAACTATTGGACTCAATTATTTAATGCGTTAGTTATACGGCGAAAAAATTATTGTCATTAAGAGTGAAAACCGATTTATCTTTTCTGCTCGGGTTTACCGTGCTGACAAATGATAGCAAACGTGCTTTCAGTTTGATCGATGGCTCCTTCCAGTTTTTCATCTCTTATTTTTCCGGTCTTTTCTGTCTATAGACAGGCTTGCTCTCTTTACTCAACATAGTTGTGATAGTGGAAAAGTCATTATAACTAAGTTTCAGGATTTGTGAGTCGACATAAGTTGTCAAAAAGTTTCCTAAGTGAATAACCAATATCTCTCAAGCAAATCGAATATTCGTAATGTAAATGACGTGAGAAACTTTGTTATGTGACGTGTTAATATATAGAGATATTTATAATTTTAGATATAGTAGATATAGTTACATACCTCTCTCTATATAAAAACATTTTCCGTGATAGAGTAGTAAATTTATTTATACATAAAGTATAGTTAGTAAAAAATTTTCGTAAAAGGTTAGACAGGAAACTAACTGAACAGGAACATCAAGAATAATTTCCCTAGGGGCTTTCTTGAAAAATTCATTTGTTTCATAGATCGTGGTGTTATATATTTCTCCAGTATTTTTTTTTTCCTAATGGGGCTGCGCATTGGTATTTCAACATTTGCTGACCTAGTGCATTCCCCAGGAGCTGTTATCACTTTTTAGCTCGGCACCATATGGGCGATACCAATTACCGCAAGTAATTTTGATGCCCGGTTTCCTCCCCAGAGGGAGGCACTTGAGTTCCAATGATGTAAACGTGTACTAAGATTTAATTTTGCCATTTTAAGCACCCAAACCAAACAGGCACTCCATGGATCTTTTACATGTCGTATACGACATGTCATGCATCATGAAAATCCCTCGACTCGGGTGGGTGTAAAACCCGCAATGTAGATTCAGGACATCAGAAATCAGATGTAGAAGGTCAATGACAAATTAACCACGCTACCCAGCCAGCCTCTCCAGTAATTCAAAGTAGCATCCATATGGACGCCAAGTCGCCAAAAATGGTCTTCACCATGCTCTCCAAAAATGATGTCAATTTGCTGTATCACCAATATTTCGCCAAGCTTCCAATGAAACGTTTCCATTTTTTTCCCAGCTTATATTATATTGAAAAGGAAAAAAAATAGAACTACATAATGCACATGAAAATTACAGTTTTACAATTTGAGTAATGAATATTAACATTTGTATATGTACCCTCCTTTTCTAGTAAATATAATGTATACATATATATAGGTGACCATGGCAGCCGAGTGGTTTAAGTATCGGATCGTGGCTGGCTTTGTCACGAGTTCGAGCTCAGTACCACTGAAGACCAGCCGTGTAGGGCAGCGATGCACGTTAAATCTTTCGAGAGCTGAGACGTCCTCCCGCTGGTGTGGTAGTTAGGAGAGGGGGTGCCAGGTCAGATGTCGTCCACGTCACCTGACCATGGTTCAAAATTACGTGGTCCGTCGCCAAAAGCCCTCGTGTAGTTGTACAGTGCGAAGTTAATATTCAATCAATCAATATATATAGATATCTATAATTTTTAATAAAACTTTAATTTTTGTCAGTCATTCCATTAGTTCTAAAAACATTTCTCTGTCTCCCTTTTTCATGCACAATAGAGTGGACAAATTTCTTTTCTTTTTCGATTGATGTACACTGCATTGCACTTTAACTTTTGAAAAGAGGAGAAAACTGCTAGTTTTTCTCGCTTTTTTTTTTTATAATTATTTAACCTTTCTAAAGGTTATTGCTCAAGATGTGAAGTTTGGAACGTTAAAAGTGAGAAAAATGAATTAAATCCCCC
>BMAV01026885.1:70618-131947 GCA_019973955.1 Trichonephila inaurata madagascariensis
ATATATATATATAATTATAATCAGTTCTTACTTAGGTCAACAAAGAAAAAAATTTATTTTAATTACTTTTTATTAAATAATTACAATTAATAAAAATATGTACTCGTATATATATTTCACAGAATCATACTATTAAGTGGCAAAATAGAAAGCGATTTTTCATTTCGCTTTCTATATAGGTTGTTGAACTATTATTTTTATTTGGTACTATTTATATTCATTAATTAAATTTAATTATTGAATTAATATTTGAAAAAAAAAGAAATATCATTAAGTGTCCTCCACTACAAGTTTAAAAAATGTATTTGAATTTGAATGAATGAAACGAAATTATTTTGTTAACGATTAAAATATTGAACGAGATATATATAGAGTGTGAACTGATAGTAGGAATTGAAAAAAAGCATTTAAATACCCTTAAAGCTAAAAATCGTTTCAAAATTAGGTTTCTTAAGCTAAAAGTTGCTAAGGAAAAATTAATTTAAAAATATAATTTAAAAAAAAAGAATAACACAGCTTTCTTTACTAACGCCAGCTACATAGCAAAAAACCTTTCAGAATACTCAGCATATTTCATTCACATTTGCAATAATACCTATACATGGTGGGCATCGTTAGTATCCGTAAATATTTATATTTGAGTTAGTTTTTGCTTAGAGCGGCTTCTCTCGCAACTGACATTATTGATGGCAGATGTTAAAAATATTCTCAAAGTTTTGGCAATGTTTGGTAAACCATCTTAAAGTTTGGACTCAATAATATATTTTGATAAACCCAGAGAGCCGGACCTAATGAGTTCTTTTTTACAGCCTGGGTCTGTTGCAGCTACGAAAGTTTGTAGACGCACGCGCTCAAGTTTGAATTCTTTATTGATGTCATGAGGAGCTTGATCTAAGTTTGTCCATGCTTAATATCACTTCAGGCCTTAAAAAGGCATTTTTATTTGGTAGATTCTGCAACTGTTTTAATCTTTCTCGAATACCAGCAGTTACTCTGTCTATTGAAGAAAACATTGTTCGCCTCAAGTCAATTTCGTACGATAACTGAAATCTTTACTTCCGTCACCAAATATATGATTCCTCCTGATTCGTCAGGGGGATTCGAAAGAAATTTCAAGCTCTTCATATAAACTTTTAGCATTTATTAAAGCGCCGTCCACGAATTCGTCTCGTTTTGATTCTAATACGGTCTGTGAAGCATGTATTTTTAAGCACATTGATGGATATTTAGTCCCTCAGTTTGCAAATAATTTTGAGCATCATTGACTTCACACAATACCGGTTGCCAGAAGCCTAAGTTACATAAAAACGAATGTGATAGCATAGCGACTAATAAACTTCCTGCATCTGTTCGTGTATTAAAGCTTTCATTCGCTTACGTCGCGTGTGCGCGATTTGGAGTTTGAAATATTTTTTGAATTTAAATATCGTGGTGCTTCCCGCCGCCCGGGGACATGGCCCCCTCTGCACCCCCACTCTACGCCACTGTCTGGGTCCATAGAAATTTTGAGGCCCTGGGCTCTTATGCAAGAGTAGGCCTCACCTAAGATCTTTAAAAGCTGCATTTGATGCCACCGTAGACCTCATTTTTACTAAATGCGATGAATGGCTGCTTATGGTATTAGGCCTAGACCTGGACAACGGTCAGGGCATAATAATACAGTCCCAGGGGCGTAGCTACTGCCGTATCAATGATACGGGGCCCCCAAGACTAAGAGGCCCAACATATGTAAATAAAATATCGTAAGGGCCCCCAAAAATGCCTTCCAGGAATTTTGATACAGGGCCTATTCACAGGACTAGCTATGCCAATGTACATTCCTTACCAATTTTGCCAGTTTGCATGTGGTTTAAAATTCCCTGTTTTTCGGAGAATATGTACTGGAATAGTTATTGACCATTAAAATTATCTGGGCCATGATCTTTAGACAAGAGTCGAGAATGAAATGCCCTCGCCGAGGTTGAGGCCTTGGGCCCTGTTGTCCAATGCTTTAAGACGTCGCTGCTTGAAAAATTATATTTTTGCAGCACAAATTCTAGAACTGTTGGAATTTCTCTCAAATTCGGCAATTACTTAAATTAAATTAATGTAGAAAATATCTTTTGTACGATAAGCCAGCATTTCTGCTTCCATCGCCAAGTATTGGCCTCTTCTTAATTCGTCTTAAAAATTCAATAGAAAAAGACCGAATCCTTTAACAGTTTCTTAGCGTAAGTTTTCAATACTGTTTGTAAGGAAAGTTTTTCCTCAATACAATGATACACATTAAATCCCTCTGTTTTCAAACAATTTTCGGCATTATTCACTTCACACAGCTCCAGCTGCCAGAGACCCAAGAAACAAAAAGGAAAATGGTTCAAGCTTTCGTCGAATTCTTTTGGTTACTTTATCGTTGTTAAGGTATTCGACTACGTTCAGAACCGTGATTTTGCAAAAGTTTATAAATGGATAATATTTATGACATTTAGTGTCACTTATATTAGAAAATGTATACAAAACTGTTTTAAGAATAGTATTACATTAAAAAATTATTTAAGTACAATATTTTGACGAAAAATGAACATAGAGTTACCCATTTTCAAAATATTCTCCTTTTGTGAAAAATGCTTCTATTATAATAATATTTTGCCTGTATATAGCTCAGGCCTCTGTGCAGAGCCTCAACTATGACTTTATAAAAATTCACATTATTTTCAGAGTTACAACCAATTGAAATAATTATTGGCGTTTTTTTCTTAAAATTGCTCCCCTCTGTTGTCGTAAAACATGGATAAACCCACTTCTAAGTTATATATTTCAACAATTCTAGTTGAGCATCTGTAGAGGGATCTGAGCTACATACAGGCAAAATATTATTATAATAGAAGCATTTTTCACAAAAGCAGAACATATTGAAAAAAAATATTCTAAGTTAATTTGTTGCCAAAATATTGCATTTAAATAAATATTTTTTTGTCAAAATGCCCTTAAAACAATTGTATACATGTATTCTATTCTAAGTGACACTAAATATAATGAAAATTATCCATTTATGCGCTTTTGAAAAATCACGGTTCCGAACGTAGTCGGATACCTTAAACTTTATTAGTAACGATTTCATGTCATGTTCACTACATGTCCTTTTGCAAGAACTTAGTTCATGATTGGTCACCTTCGGATTCAATTTTCTCCAAGCATTAAATCCGTCGGTGGAGTAAAATTTCGGTGCGTTAGATGAGTTGGCGTTTTCGAATAAACGACAACAGAAGCAAAAAAATGTAGCTTTCGAAGGAGAATATGCCATCCAAGAGCACAAAACTTTTTCACCGTTTGGAGATGTCAGGTTTAATTTTTACGACTTTGGTGTTTTTTGCAATTGCATGCTCTATGTACGTGGAAGAAGAGATAAAAGGCATTTCTCCACGCTTCAACAACACCCGTTATCTCTTCGCGCCAACGTATCCTTCGCCGTCACAAGTGGTCAGTTTATAAGACAGGCACTCAAACCCATACAATTTGAATCAACTGCCTAAATCCCCACCTACCCTACGCCAAGGTCTGACCGGGTGTCAATTCTATGGCTGGGGAAATTTCTATTGTCCCATACATAAAGCGTACGTAGAGTATATAATTGTACGAAACCCTTAATCGTAAAAATTTTACCACTTTTGGCTTCTGTGACTTCACCCACTCCACGCGCCTCCCTATCGCACCCGCGTGGTCCCGCTTGGCTTGTGTCAGCTTGGATGCGATTAGGAATTTGAAATATTTTTTGAATGTAAATATCACGGAGCTTGCCACAGCCTTTTTTCGTAAGCCGCCCGGGGCCATGACCCCCTCTGCACCTCCACTCTACACCACTGTAAATAGTTAAAATTAATCATTTTGCAAATGATATAAATTGTATGAAATTTCATTGAGGTTACTTTTTAGAAGTATTTTATCAGTTTAGGAAAATCAAATATAATATAAAATAAATTGATAATGTGATCTTTTTCAAAGAATGCGACTCAGCCTACCTTTTTAACATTTTTCAGAAAAAATTCACTTTTCAGAATACTGAACATCCAGAAAATAACGTATCGTTACGTGGAGAGAGTTTTCTAAGAAAATTATTTTTTTCAGAGTCGCAACAAATTTGTTTCTCAGGATATGTTTGGATGTAAATAATTCAAAACATTTATTTGTTTAGATACTGAAATGCATTACGCACAAAAAAGAATACAAAGACTTAATAATCCTTTTGCAGTAATTCTTTGAATTTTCGCTATGAAATTGTCCAGAATTATGTTGAAAGATGTTTTATAAACAGACGATCCTTACAAAGACAAAGTCGATGGATGTACCCGAAAACTTGTGTTCCATTTGTTCATTAATCGCAAATGGGCATCTATGTTTTTCACCTCATGCTTTAAAATAACTGAAGTGTTTCATATGCTTTATTTTAAATGTTGATTTTAAATTGATTAGACTTCATAATATTTCTTTTTATGAATTTCGTTTTGAAAAAATATCCAAGACATATTCGATGTTACTAGAGAAGCCACAAGCAATTCAATTTGCTCCCCCATTATGGCAACACTTCATTTGTTTACCGTTAATGCCGATTCATTGTTGTATTGATGCTGTTATCGTAAACTGTTTAATTAGTCTAAAATAACATATCTAAAATAACATAAAGTTATATATATTAAATAGTTAGAACTGAAAACCATAACAAAAGGTAAGTGTGTATTTTTTGCTTTTAGTGGGTGAATTATGAAAAATGATAAGTGTATTTATATTTAAATTTTCGTTCATTAGAACTATGGCGAGTGCTGGATTTACCGATTCTGGTCGAATATTGAAGATGGAAGTTGACTATAGTGAGACAGTTGATGAAAAGATACCTGTTTGTCAGAAGTTATGCCAGGTATTTTTTCCCCCTAATTTTCTAACTCGTAATTTTATTCAGCTTTGTAGTTACTGTCATTAAGAGAGTTAACTTGAAATATTTTCTGTCAAAGTGAAATTTTTTATGTTAAAGAATCATTTTCATAACGAATAAATGTTTTAGCTTTAATATTCTTATGACAAGTATTCCTTGTACTCATATATCAAATTAGTTCTGGATAAAAATGCTTGTTCATGCTTATTGTATGTCATTCTGAAATGACACATATGATTGATGCTGATTTTTCAGTTCAGGGAAATATTTACAGACTAATATATGACAGAAATTAATCTTGTCAGATTCATTTTGATTTGAAGAATGCTCATACAAAATTATTTAAGTTGTGTGTTTTTTAAATAAAAAATTCTGTTTGTATGTTCTTCAGTATGATTTTCTTCACTCATTAAAAATGGGTTTATGAATGCAGGCATGTGGGTTTTCTTCTTTAATTAAATCATCAGAAATATTTTTAAATTACCTTTGCAATAACTTTATTTTTTCTATATATTTCGTCAAATTATTTTTGTTTGTAATATAGTTGCTTTGAATCTATTTTGCCACATGAATTGTGCCATGATATCAAACAAAAAGATTTTTGTGTGCTTTATGTGATGAAATTCAGTCAGAGAAAAATGGCATGATTCATATGGTGGAAATTTGGCTGGGGTAATGTCAATATGCAAGTACAGGTTTTTTTTTCATTTGTAGAAATAGATACAAATTCTAATTTTCTGTAAGTTGAAAGAGCTTTAATTTCATTCAAAGTAAAGGGATGCTAATTACTAAGTTAGGAAGTAATTTATTCATATTTGATATTTTAATCAATAAATGTTATTAATTAAAATATTGCATTAGTTGTCTTAAGCCATTAGATTTCTTTATTTAAAATTTTCAAATATCTTTACAATGAAATATATGTACTTTTCTGTTTTGCCGGCGCAGGCGATTAAGTCGTCAAAAATGATACATACCAAAAATGATGCCAAACAGAATATTTGGTAAATTCCTAGCACAGCCCATTTCTGTTTTAGGTGCCAAAATTTTTTCGCCAAGTGGCCGTAAATTAAAAAACTCATGTTTTCACAATATAGTCAGAGACGAAAAATCCTTGAAACTGTAGGTTTCCTAGAGGGTATGACAAAATGGTCCAAAACTGCATTTTTCAAAATGGCGTTGGAGATGAGAACAAGAGGGGAAAACGTGGTTTTGGAAGTGGCGTCAAGAGATGAAAAACGTCGAAAAAACATGGTTTTCAAAATGGACAACATAGGAAACATCAAATAAAAAATTAAATACAAATTTCTGACATCCGTACTAAGATTCTATCAATCCTTCATTCATACAAAAAACAATCATTACTTTCTTACCTTTTATTTATTTATTATATTATTTACCTTATTTATTACTCAGGAAACGGGGTCCGTACTGAAATATTTTTAATTGTTCGCTCATTCACAAAGCAATCATTTCTTTCTTATCTCTTTCATTCAAAAGAAAAAATATCCATTCCTCAAGCTTCGGAAAAAAAAAAAAAACGTGGTTTCCTAAATGGTTTTAACAAGAAAACAGAAAAAATGTTGCTTCTAAAATGTAATAATGAGAAAAAACATCATCCAAATTGAATTTATCAATGCATCTTCCTTTCTCTCTAATAAACATTCTTTCTCACATTTGTTTCATTCAAAAAAAAAATCCACTCATTCTTTCATTTTCAGCTTTCTCGAAAAATCTCTTACACATCTGTCAAGATGACCATTTTCCAAATTCTGAAAAAACTCCAGTCCGAGTAGGGTTACTATTTCCCTAAATTTTGCAGGGTTGCCATATTTTAAACTTTGTTAATAAAATTTTGGCGACCGAATTTTACTGGTATCCTTTTACCACCATATTTTCAAAATAAGTTGTGGTCTTTTATTATCAATAATGTTTTTTACATAATATATCAAAAAAGAATGAAAACCAATGAGAACTATCATTTATTAACATTTTTGTGTGTATATTGTGTTGTCACCAATAAATCCTGCTTGGTAAAATTTGCACCTGTGAAACAGAAAAGTACCTTATCATATATATAAAAAAAAAAAATTCAAATAGCTTTATCTAAATTCATAGATATTCTGAAATTTTATTTATGTATTAAGCACTTTAATTTTAAATAAAATTGTTGAAAAGCAAAAGTCAAAATGTACAACTCTTTCCCTCTATCATATTATAATTGACATAGAAAATGTCATAAAGAGAAAACTAATGTGTCAAAAAAATTTATATATATAATAATGCAGTGATGTTGGCTGTTAAAATGTTTCTTTTTCTTAGTGTTTAATTTATTCACTTGAAAAATGTTTAGGTGTGCTGTTACATTTTGTGTTAATAGTAAGTTTTTTTAAAAAAAATTCTTGTCATTATTTCACCATTAATCTCTGTAGAAAATTTAAAAGTAAATTTCTTGGGGAAAAAAAACCCCACTAAAATGTTTTGAACGTGTTTTCATCAAGATAAATATAAGTTTTTAAGCTTTTAGTTAATTTTAAAGTAAAAGACAATATTCTGCTATTTGTTTTTCATATAATTATAAATCAAAAAAGTATTTAAATGGTTTAAGGTGAAATTTCCAGCCCCTTTTCCTGTATTTAAAAAATATTGTTGTAACAGCATTGAATGAACATTACCTTAAATGTTATTAAAATACATATTTTTATATTTGTATTAGGAAGGAAAACTTACTGAGGCTTTGGATATTTTAATGTCACTAGAAAAGCAAACAAGAACAGTATGTATTGTTTCTTTAAAAATTCTTTTGTTAATTTTTTAATTAATGAAATTGTTGGTAAATGATGATTTTATGAGAATCAATGCATTTAGTTTTTTAAAATTGTACATATTGTTTCCATTTCTGATTTTGTATGTGTATACATAACTGTAAGAGAAGAGATCAATTTTAATTGTAAATTCTATATACACTTTGGTTTTATGTGATTGTTTTAAAACACATAATTGTTTCATCTGTGTAATTATTAAAAATTATTTTAATATATGTGATAAATTTATCTATAGTTAATAGAATACTTGTGTATTATACCATTGACCAGTTTTGCCTAGTCAAAAAATGTTGCCAAATGTTATTGTTTCTGCTAATACCAAAGAACAAATTTTTGTACTTGCTCCTTTCATATGAGCACATTGACAAATAATTTGGAAAACATTAAAAAGAATTAATGTATTTTTAATCCCTTCAATGGGTTGATAAATGAGTACCAAGCTTGCTGAGGAACTTAACACTGGGGGTTTTACGTCAAACTGACCACATGACTGGAACATCTACTTCTGCACCTCAGGGCCCGAGGTCAAGTGTCCTGAGATGGGCACAGTAAGCCTTGGCCCTCATGGGCTGTTGCACCACTGAGTTATAAGTTAATGTATTTTAAAAACAAACATGTACACTTGAATAAAAAAATATAATTACATTAGTGGGGTGTCCTAAGCACCCCTAATTTCATCAATAAAAATGTCTTCATGTAGACTACACCATATAAGTTTGTATAAGTACGGATGTAATGCTGTCCTTCAAATCTGAAATATTTCTTGTTTAACCATTTTCTTTCACTAAATAATCTTTCTGGTACTTACAGTTAAGACCAAATACTCCACAGCAAAAAAATAAATCCTAAATTTTTGTAAAAATCTTTCATAGAAAATAGATTTTGAATGGTTTATCATTTTTCTAACAAAATTAGAGAATAATATTAAAAATGGAATGGATTTTCACTACAATTTGTGTAACTTGTCATTTTGTGGCACTTTTTATTTTACAAAATTGGTTGATGGTATAGTATGTAAGTACCTTGAATAGTAACATTTGAAAATATGTTTACCCTTTGTTTTTGTTTAATGCAATGGTATCTTTGATGTGAATTTATTTAAAGTTTCATAACCAAGCTCACAAGTCTCAATCTCATTAACTAACTCAGTGGTGCAATAGCCCATGAGGGCCAAGGCCAACTGTGCCCAACTCAGTATACATGACCTTGGGCCCTGAGGTGCATGAGCAGATATTTCAGTCAGGCAGTCAGTCTGATGCACCAAATGTCACTTCTGAAATAAATTTTTCCAATTGAAATTAAAAAGAAATTATATATTTTTATTATTTATTTTTAATGAGCAGACATTTTATATGCAAGAGACAAAATAACCCCCAAGCAAATACATACATACATACATACATACATACAACTAAAAGAAAATTAAAAAAAAACACAAGCTAGTGTAGCTGGTTTATTATTAATGAAATTTAGGGTTTTTTTCTTTCATTCTCGCTTAATTGAATTTTCTTCATTTTTTCATCGCTCATCTATAGGGTGTCTCAATAGAAGTAACAAACAAACATGGTTAATTCCTTTTTTAACTCACCACCCTTATTTTTGTCTCTATAAAAATTGTTCTGAAAGCATGTTTTTCAAATGTAAAACTATTGCAACTCCAAACCAGATCCTTTGTTGTATAAAGGAAATAATGTTTTATAAATGATGTATTTGTTAAAATAATAGTTAAGAATATTGATGTTAGTTAATCATAATCAACTCTATTATATATAAATAGAACAAACACTCATCTTACTTTAAAGATTTGCTCATTTGTGTTAGAGGGTACATTCTACTTACTGCCTCTGGTATGGCATCAACTTTCAAAGCCATCAAATCTTGCCCTTAGCTCATTCAAGCACATATTTTAATTACATTTCAGACATTAGTATGTGAATGCAATCAAGCAATGGTACACCAGTTCTTTAATTGGGCATGCATCATGAGAATTCTCACTACTTCTCTTATAACATTGTCATCAATTGTACTTTACCTCAAACAGTCACATAACCTAATGTATATTTTCACCACATTTTGGACATTCACATTTGGATGCAATCAAATCCACGTTCATACGCAATTCTAGTACTGCTTTTGCCGAATATTGCTTTGTATTTAAATAGAATGCTTCTAGTTGAGTTCTTCATCTTAAGTTATTTTTTGAAATATTACTGAATTATTTCATTATCATGCTTATTCGTTCACTATAACTGTGTTGTTCAGTAGCAAGTAATGTAAACTTTTATCTCTGTTACTATTTAAGTGATGTAGAATCTTTCGGTTTTTTTGTTATTAAGCAGAGAAGGATCTATGACTTGTTTTATACTTAATTTTATTCTTTTGTGTAGTAAATTTAATTTTTATTTTTAATGTCTACGTTTTACTATGTACTCCCTTATTAATTATCAGCTTTCTAGCATTTTGCATTCAGTAAAACAAAGTACTAGTGTACTTATTCAGTTATGGTACTATTGGATCTGTTACCCGTGAAATAATGAAAACCATTAGAAATAAACAGAAGTAGGATGACCATTGTGTGTGAGAGAATGGTAAAATAACAGAAACAAGATTACATTTTTCCTGCTGGGGGTAAGATTGTCAACTGGGCACATTTATTGAATAATTTGACTATACAGTAATTCCTTGACTTATGGGATTTTCAAATCTCAATGATTCATCTTTTTTTTTCATCACTGAAACTCAGACAAAATTAGTACCAGAGTCTGATGAAATTGGTAATATGATTGAAGAAATTGTTGAACTTACCAAGCAAATAAATTTAGAAGTGAATAGTGGTAATATGCAAAATCTGCTGGATTCCCACAATCAGGAACAGACAATGAATGAGCTCATACAAATGCATGAACAAGATCAAAACATTGAAGATCTGAAGTCTTCTGACCTAGTTCAATTAGAAGATCAAATGATGGCTGGGAGTTTGACAGAAGGCCTCAATTTAATTGAAAAAGGATTACAAATCTTAGGAAATACTGGCTTCAACAAAGAGCATATTTTTTTTCAACAAAACAAGGAATAAAAAAGTATTAGCATGCTATGACTATTTGTTAAAATTTTATGAAACCTTCTACTTCAAAATAACTTCGGTTTGCGATTTTGTATTTGTGTTATCTAAGATTTTACTAGACATTTTTTTTTCTAAATTATTTTTTTCTTTTGTCTCATGCCTAACTAAAATAACATATTTATTTACATATGAAATTATACCCCGACTTGCACGAATTTGACTTACACGGTTATCATTCAGTCCCACCTTTCCTGTAAGTTCGGAGTAATTACTGTATTTTATGTTACCATACAATGTGTTCAAATAGGATTAAACTCATTTAACCTTTTCTCTCCTTGTCTTTTAGAATGTTCCTAAAATGGGACTTGGGCAAATATCTTTAAATGTAGTGTTCTTCTTGACCAGTTGTAATTTTCTCAGATGTTCCCTTTCAGTGATGTGTCTGAAATCTTTTTCCACATCTTTTTTTAAATTTTACTTCTAGAGATTATCTTCTCTGTTCCTATGACCATACTAATGTCTTATAGAATCTATACATTGCTGTATGTATTGAGCCATCAACTCCTCTATTGTCAATTTCTTCAACAAATATTCAAAATGTTCCTCATCTGCTTCCAAACCCATTAACTTGTCAACAACAACAACAACAAAAAATCTTCTATATTATTTCCTCTTCAGATCTAAATCCTTCACTTTTTCCACCAATGTCTTTTTTTATATCTTACCAGTTAGCAATCATTTCTTGGTTTATTGGTCTATAGGTCATGGATAATGTTTCTAATTGAAATCTTCAACTTTTGGTTGGTGAGCAAGAACATTGTAGAGGGTTTCATGGAATAAATAACTAACCTAAAGGTATTTTTAATTGCAGAACCAAACTCACATAAATAGCAGCTTTTCTTTTAAAACTATGTGTCTTGAGTATTTTGAAGTTTTGTAAGTGGCATACAAGCAGTGACTTGCAATTTCCATTCATATTTGTGCAAAATGAGAGGGTCAGTCTATTTTTTTATGGGCTTGTAACCTAGACACTTATGTTTTATTTGGCATTTTTCAGAAGAGCCCTGTTTTGTCTCAATTGAAAAACTGTCGATGGATATATTCTTTAGCTTTAATCAACTCGATAAAATTTTTGTCAATATCTCAGCTGTTCTAGAATCAGAGCTTGCTATTTTGCCATGTCCGACAATAGAATGAATGTGACTTTTTTAGAAATTTTCTAATCATCTCTGGTTGATTTTAAAATGCTCTTGGGAAATCTTCAGTGTTTAAATATTTAATGTCTGTAAATGGCTCATGTCTTCTTGCAAATTAATGTCAGTTACAATGTCTCTTGTGAGCTGCTTTTCTGTAAACCATAAAAATATAAGATTCATTCCTTTTCATGGACAAGTTGTGCAGTTTTGAAATAATTTCATGTACCTTAATTGGGGTTATAGACTTTGAGTTGTTTTGATTTACAATATACATCATAGAAGTGTGATTGTTCTACATCAGAGGTTCCCAAACTTTGTCTCATAGACCCCTCTTGTTTTTTGGTTTTGGGTAGACCTCTATTTACCTAATATTGAATTTTTGCAAATTTATCAATTTAAATGCCTTTGATAACTGGTGCAGCTCTACTTGCTCTAAAAGTTTATATTTCTAACTATTGTGAAGTATAGAGTTTAAAATAATTAAAATTTTAATTAATACATAAAATAACTGAGCCACACAAATGAATGCTTTTAAGGGGAGAAATTTGGTGCTTCAGTAACAAATTTTCAAAATTTGGCATTAATCTTGTCAGGTTTATCTCTGAATCTCTTTGTTTAGTAGTGTCCAATCTTTCTTTTTTTCTTTCTGTTCTTGTTTTGGATATTGGTAACTTTACTGAAACTGCTTCTCCCTAGGAAATGCAATTAAAAGTTTTCTCAAGATGTTCCATAATTCGGGATAAATAACAGGAATATCTTTTTAATGTCAAAATTGCTGATGTTCATTTTTAAACTTTACTCTAAGATTTTCGTTTGTGGCTATTCTGATCAGTTCTGTTTGTAATCCGACTTTTTTTTTTAATGTGGCCACATGAGTTAATTGCCTATTGTGGTATATTACCATAGTCAAAGAATTTTCAAACCTAGTTTCAAAATCTGAATGAAGGAAATTTAAGAGTTGAACATAGATTAAAATATCATTTTCCTGGCAGATTGTCTGTGAAAAATTGAAAAACTGGTAAAATTTGTGACATCAAGTATTATACTCTTTTAGCTTAATTCTGACAAGAAACTCTGAAATCATGGTCCTTTTTTAATAAAATTTATGCTGTCACCTTGTAACTGCAAATTAACTGTATTAAATTTAGTAAATAAATTTGATTTCCATTTGATTAAGTTTTCTTTTACAATTATGATCTGATTGTGTCTGTCGTAGACCCCCATTTACACCTCATGAACCCCCGAATTATTTTGTCGCTGATGTGGACCCCTTGCAGGTCGTCATAGACCCCTGGGGGTTGATATAGATCACTTTGCGAATCGCTGTTCTACATTATAATATTTGTGTTATTCTATACTTTAATTCCATGGAATTACCGTATCATTTCCTCATCCCTGTTTTTTACATTTATCTTCTTTGATCTTGTAGTTATATGAAAGAAAAAACAGCTTAATTACTGTTGGTAAGAAACATTTCTACATGACAAATGCTTTTGTACTGAAGTAAGCATATATGAAACAAAATGACATGCAAACAAGTCTTGGAATTTTTGATAGAAAGTGTTGGCTCTGATTACTCCAAAGCAGGCCTATACCTAACAAATTTATAATGTTGGAACACTTTGTCTCAAAGTATTTTTATAATATTTTAAAGTAATAAATTAATCTTTATGGGATGAAATAAATTGGTTTATTTTAATTGTAATAAGTTCTGATAGTAATTTTTTTTTTTTAAATATTTACATATATATTTTAATGCAATTATAAACATGGATAGCAGTCTGATAGTATCGATAATTGTTTATAATGTAATTATTTTGAATTCTAAATAAACTTTATATTTAACCCTATAGTTTTGTAGTTCCATTATAAGAAGTAACTTTTTAATATTCAATATTGATTGGAATTTATAAATTACATTTTTAATTGTTCCCATTTAGGGAATGATCAAATCAAAACTTAATATGTGAAAGTTATTTTAACTGTATACTGTGTAAATTAATTGTAATTTTGTTTGCTATGTTTTCAATATGATTTAGGATTTTAGTATAGATATTGACTCTAAAAACTGTTATTACTTGTTATTTCAGTTAATGATATTAAATGATAATTTTATGCTTTTTTTATTTAACTTCATAATGTTTTGCATAATTAATTTATTGTCTTAGCACTCAAATTTATCATAAACATTGATTCATTATTTTTTTAAACTTGTATTTCATTTCTTTCTTGATACTTTTGTGATTATAGATTATTATTACTTTAGGCAGCAGACACACATTCTTGTGGTCGTGTTTTAGTGGCTATTGTGAGACTGTGTTTTGAAACCAAGAATTATCCTGCTCTGAATGAGCACATAGTACTGCTCACAAAGAGGCGCAGTCAAATTAAGCAGGCTGTGACTAAAATGATTCAAGAGTGTTGCACTTATGTAGATCAAATGCCAGACAAGAAGACTAAGCTGGAACTTATTGACACTCTCAGACAAGTTACTGCTGGGAAGGTATGCAGTAAATTATTGAATATGTGATGGAAAAGTTTGATTTATGTCTGATAAAAATACGTGAATGGTTAAGATTAGAACAGTACATATTTTTTTCTTTTTCAGTTCTAGACATGTAAGTAAGAAATGGACGAGAAAATTGAATGGAAAATATTTAATTTTCAATGCACTAAATGTATTTGATTAATGTGTACTTTAAGTATTTAAAAAAAAATAATGAAACAACTTTTCATTTAACACTATTGAATAACATACAATTAAAGGAAAAAATAATGAACAATTCATGAATAAATCAATTTTTCAAAAAAAAAAAAAGAAAAATGTATGAAGCAAGTTTTAAAAATTCAAAATTCCTTTTTCAGGAATATTTTGTTCTTTTATCTTTTAAAACTTTACCATTAACTGCGTTTTAGATCACTATAATAATTTGTTTCTTTTTATGAGACTTTTTCTGTAAGCAATACATAATTGCTACTTTTCTTTAATCTGTCAAGTTTTATTTTTTAGTTTAATTTAGACTTTTAAATTTTTTATCTGTGTAGTTATTTAAGTGTAACATCTCTCATTCCACTAAAATGTTTATAAGAGTCATGTGTTTAGAAAGTACTTCAAGAAATATTGCAAAAAAAAAATATTTTTTAATATTTTTTTTGATTCGGCCACAAACTAAAATATAAGATCTCCTATTCCACCAGACTAATGGAAAATTAGATTTATTTCACACTAAGTGTCATTAATTGATAAGGCTTGTGTTCATTTAAGACAAATTACAATTACTTTACCGCATGTAAGTTAAAAAATTATTCCTTACTTTGATGCTTGCTTTTTAAATACTTCATATGAAAAAATCATGTAAAATAACTGGATTCTTATGTATTGAAAATCAATTATTCAACATGTGGATTTAAAATAAAAGATATGGATTCTTTAAATATATATATTCAATGGACTTAATGTGTCATTTTCATTTATTTCTTGAATTATTTTTAATTCTGAATATTGACTTTTAGCTTAAAATATTGTAATTTTATGAATGATTCATTAAGTATTATATTATATCTTAAAATTTTGTGTTCAAGAAGTATAAGTATAACAGAAGTATATAAATAGATATTTTTAGTATTACAAATGATTAATTGTTAAGAATTTGCTGTGCTATTTATTTAGTATTTAGTAAATATTTACTAATGTCTAGAGAGTCTTTTTCAATTCCTACTATTAGTCCACTCTCTCTCCCTATATATTTATTTATATAAATATTTATCTTGTTCAAATTTTCAATTGTTAATAAAATACTTTCTATTCATCCAATCAAGTTCAAATAATTTTTTTTAAACTTGTAGTGGATGACACTTGATGTTAATACAGTTTTTTCAAATATTAATTCCTTAATTTAATTTTAATTAATTACCAGTTTTTGATGTTGACTTAGATTCGTCTCTATTGTTGTAACAATGTAACTGTTAAAACAAAGAGAAAAGTTGGTGTCGAAAACTAGTTTTTCAACCAAACTAGCCAAACCGGGTGCGCATCATTACAACAATGCAGACAAATCATACTCTTTTTTCAATTCCTACTATTAGTGTACTCTTTTGCTATATATATATATCTTGTTCAAATTTTCAATCGTTAATAAAATACTTTCCATTCATCCATTCAAAGTTGGAATTGACTTATTTTTTTTATATTACTTGTTATATACACATTTTAACAATGCTTCTGTGATATCAAAATAACTGCATTCACAGTGCTTTAAATTTTACTGTAAAATATTTTAAAATTTAACTCCTTATTGATTTGTGTTTAGTATCTTTTTTTCTGAAGTTGAATTTATTTTGTAGATTTATGTTGAAGTAGAAAGAGCCAGACTGACTCATAAGTTGGCAAAGATGACCGAAGATGAAAATAAAATTGATGAAGCTAGTAAAATTTTGCAAGAGCTACAGGTTTAATAATTTTTTTATATTAGTTTTAAAGAATATGTTTTTTTTTAATGTCATTTTTCTATTGTTCTGATAATTTAATATGCATTTTCTTCCAAATAAATAATCAATAATGAGAAAGTTCTGTTAGGAAGCTCAGTTAAATAATCGATTAAAATAAACTCGGGCCTGTTTTTTTAATGGCAGATTAGTTTGTTAAATAATATATATGCATTAAAAGAATATAGAAAATTAAAAAGATTATATCGGTGATTTAAAAAAATAAGGTTATTTTATGATGAATATTACTGTGTGAGTTAATTTCATAATAAATTTTATTAGATACAAAATATGTGAGTAAAAAAATGTTAAAATCAAACAGCACATTAATAGGAAAATTAGATTAAAAACGATGAAACTTTCTTGAGTTTTGCATAAGTTATGTGGATAATAAAATGATATATGTGTTAACGTTATGACTGGTAAGGCTGGTTTTTGTAAGATGGTAAAATCAGCATAATCTGAGAAAATTTAATAATTCTTTTTATGTCTCTGCTGGGAATATCTTTGTAAAGTTCAAAGTTTAGAGAAATATTCTGTAGGGAAGAGAAATGCTATACTGAGGAATTCCTCTTAAAATGATTTTTGGAATTTACGTATTATACCATTACCAAATACTGTTGTTTTTTTCACACATGTGAAAGCAAATTTTCATGCATGCTTCTTCTATATTTCATTCATCATGAAATTAGTGATTTAGAAAAACTGAATAGTATTTTTAAAAAAGAAACACCAAAGGTAACTTTTTTAATAAACGAAAAATCTAACTGCATATTTCATCAGCCCAAATGTTTTAATTGCATCAAAAATTCTAAAGAATGAGTTTATGTAAACAATCCTGTATATATATTTGCTTAAGTATGAATCTAAATGCTGTTGTGCATTCTATGATATTTCTGGTTTTTTTGGTACTTATTGGTTTTTTTAGGTGCTTGCGTATTATATCATATGTTTGGAAATGCACTGAATTCTCTTCCATAGAGAAAAGAATTAAAATTTTTTATAATTTTTCACCACAGAATAAAAGAATATTATAAATTATTAGAAATGTTACTATTTTGGAGCTTTTGTACGATAAAAATCAATGTTTTTGAATGTGAGTGAAAATGGTTTTCCACTATTGACTACATATTACATCTTGTGGTGATGTTTTTTGATATGACAAAATTAGTTGTGAAAGTATAATGCACAAGTACCACGTTTTCTAAGCAATGTATATTATTTTCAAATTGTGTAAAAGCATGCTAGTAGACTTGTTTGTCTTCTAAATAAGTATTTTTATGTCTTTTAAATATGTTAAGGAAGAAATATTAATCAGTACATTTCATTAGTACTAACACATAAAAGCATTTTTCTTTGATTGTTTGTGATTCCCTGTTTAAAGCTCTGAATCAGCATACTAAATTCGGTACAAGGAATAAAGCTATTGCATTGTTGTAGTAAATTTGAATACCACATCCTTTAATTATATGCCATTTGCTTTTTTTTGAAAGAAGTACAAATATATGTAAAGGAATTTTCATAAATTTATACATGCTAAGAAATGTTTTCAATTTATAAAAATCAGATTTTTTCTTTAATTAAAAGGCATATCAAAATTTTATTTGTAATACAGTGATCAGTTTAGTTGCTATCTCATGATTTGTATGCTTATGATTTTTTTTTTATTTTGTTGAATCATTGAGGACATGCATGATTTGTAATTTTAATTTGAAACTTGGAATATTTTTTCAAGTCATTTTCTTTCTTTATATGAGCAGAAATAGCTAAATTTTCTCTTATTAGGTTGAGACTTTTGGTTCTATGGAACGACGAGAAAAAGTAGAATTGATTTTGGAGCAGATGAGACTGTGTTTGGCTGTGAAAGATTATGTTCGTTGTCAAATCATTAGTAAGAAAATAAGTACAAAATTTTTTGAAGATGTTTCAACCCAGGTAAGAATTTAATTTGAATATCTCTCCTGTTTATTTGAAATATGAAATATTATAGAATTTTTAATACTTTTATAAAGTTAATGATATGTATTGGAAATATTTTGGGATTGTTAATCAAGTAATAAGCAGGATTTGAAATATTTGGATTATAATAATGCTGCCATAATGATATAAAGCTTTTTTCCCCTAGAAGTGTTGACATGTATATGCAATTTTTAAGTTCATGACAATATTACCTTAAAATTTCTTTTGTGCTAATACATTGCAAAAATATATTGACAAGCAAATGAAACTGTTTAAATTTTTTCAAATGTGGAAATATGTTAAAAGTTATTTGGTGTGACAATCTCCTATTTATTTATCAAGTTTTTTTTTTTTTTTTTGATAAATATAAGAATATATTTTTTAGCTCTTCTGTAAATAAAATAATTTATTTGGTTAATGTTTTTAAATATCTTTTACTAAATTTTGAAGATTTTTTTTCTTGTTTGTTTTTGATTGTCTGATTTCAGTTTATAAATTATATTTAAATTTTTTTCTTCTTTTTTTGTGAATTTTAATTTTTTGTTGAAGTAATGTGTTTGTAATTAAAAGTATATTATTTATATTAATGTACATCTTCATACTTTGTGTAGAAACTATTATAGATCAAGGAGATCTACATTAACATTTATCATACTGCATGTTGAATCGAATATTCACATATTTTAAACATTTATGCTAATTTGCATTTAAACAATTTTGCATTTATGCTAATTTTTACTGAAACTTAAAACATAATCTCATAGTACAAGAATATTATCTAATTGTCTTCATCATGAAGGGTATATTAATATTTTTAAAAGTTATGATACATATATTTTTTTAAGGAAATGACACTTTAAATTTTGTTATAGTATATGACTTGAATTAATACAATTGCTTAATTTTTTAAAAATGTATCTGTATCATGAGTGTACCATTTGTGTTTCATTGTAAGAAAGTCACTCCAGTACTTAGTTTGTAATTTTGAACATAATTTCCTAATATTGTATTTGTGTTTGGAAAATATGCCAAGTTCTTTGAATCCATTGTCAATAAAGCTATTAGTTGTTCATTAATATGTTTTGATGTCTTGAACACACATAGAATGATTATTAATAAAACGTAAACACAGTTTTTTATGTAAGATAAAATTTTATTTGTAAAATTTTAAGTGTATTAATAACTCATTTTAAAGACTTGAATTTATTGTAAAATATTTTTAACAATTTCATTGGTATGTATGTGTGTTCTCATAATTTTTCTGTAAAATTATAAAAAATTTAAAAGAACCAAGATAATTAATTTTTATATTAACTCATTTAAGTAACTTTTTTGGTCTTTTATGCTTTGTAAAAAGTTGTTAAAATACCTCCCCTGTTTGACTTATATTTGATTTATTTTCCTTCAAAATATTCATTTAAAGTTTGCTGGCTTTAGGAAATAAGAGTTAAATTTTATGTAGCTGATTATATTAAAGAATATCTGCTACTTAATGAGTTTTTTTGGGAGGGGGTTACCATAACTCATATTTATTACGAAATTGCTCTTTTAATGCAAAATTTTGATTATTGGTCCAAACATAGAAACAAGTAATGTTTTATAATTCTTTTGTCTGTAATGTGTTATTTCTTTCAGTTCAAAGAAAATTTGCATAGGGAAAAATATTTATTAATCTATGTAATTGTTACATTTTTAATTAAAATCTAAAGGTTAGATATACCTAATTAAGTTTTTCTTTACAGGATCTGAAATTAAAATTTTACCGCTTGATGATTGAGTTAGATCAGCATGAAGGATCTTACTTAGCGGTTTGCAAACACTTCAGAGCAGTTTATGATACTCCACAGATCCAAGAAGATACATCAAAGAAACAAGTTGCTTTGAAAAAAGTTGTAATGTATTTGGTTTTGTCACCTTATGACAACGAACAATCAGATTTGATACACCGAATCAAAGATGATAAGAATCTGGATGAAATGCCCAAGTATAAGTAAGTATTAGCATCATTTAATATTTTATTAGAAATTCCATTAGAGTGAACATATTCTTGCTATACATTGTCAAAAAAGGAAACCATTACCTGTTTTTTTTTTTTTTTAAATTGTACATTCTACTCTACTGCACTGGTTATTAATTTATTAAGAATGGAAATAAAAAATATAGTTGTTCATTATAAGATCATTTATTTTTTGTATTATATTGACTGAAACCTATTCTTAAATATTCTATCAAAGTTCTCATTTGGTGAAGATTGTGTTTTTAAATAACTTGTTTCTCTCCTTCTTTTACTGAACCATTCATTTACCTGCTATCAGTTTTTTTTGTTCTATTCTTTTTTTTTTTTTTTTTTTTCCAAACAATTTTGATAGTTTGTTTTATTTTTGTGCTCTAAATTCATTTTAGATTTGAAGTAACGGAGGAGCTCCGGATTGAAAACAAAAGTAGTTTATTTATAAACTATGAGTATATAATTCTATATTGATTCTAATACTTGTGTAAAAATAAAAAAAGATACATTTTATAAAAAAAATATAAACATAGTGAATATCTTACAAAACGAAGAATGGAAAAATAGTTAAATTGATAACCAAGAACAATAAACCAAAATATAATTAAAAAGTCAAAATGGAAAACTGTTATGATTTCTAAATAGTAGAGTAGTGTAGTATACTAAATAAAGATGAGGTGGCTTTGGATTATTTTGCTAATTATTTCTTTCAAAAATTTATTCTTATTTTTGTGCTATGTTTTGAATGCTGATTTCAAAATTTCTGAAAAATATATAATTTTTTTAAAGATGTATGAAATGTTATGTCATTGTCATTTTCTTAGTGCTGCCTTTAATATTGAGGGAAAAAACCAAACTCACAATACTTTTGCTGGAAAAAAAAACAAAAAAACTTGACATCAGTTATTATATATTGTATATTTTGTTATATTACTCATTCTTTTTTGAATCATTTTCCTGAGCAAAATGATTTATACTTAGCATTTTTATTATAATGATAAACTGATACTTAACAAGTCAAAGCAATAAATAAATATTTTAAAATTTTAAGGACACAGTATAATTAATAATTAGATATATGTTACAACCAAACAAGGTAATTGCAATATTAGATCATATTTTCATCTAAAAAATGTGTATTTAGTCTGGTTTCTTTATGGAGAAATTTTAAGGAAAAAATTCTGCTTTTGCATTGTGAGAGCAAATTAGAACGTTGTAAAAATTAGAATTTTAAAATGAGATGAAAAAATCTTTATGCATATTACATATAATGTATTACATTTTTTTTTTTTTTTTTTTTTTTTTTTTTTTTGTTATTTATATAAGTATATAAAAAGAATTTATTTATGTAATTTTGATAGAATTTTAAATGTATATTTTTTGCATGAATTATAATTTAAATAACCTTCAAGTTAATAGAACTCTTTTTTTTTTTTCTTTTTTTTTTTTTTTGTCTAGTTCTAATTCTTTGTATGAACTAGAGGCCACAATAGTTAAGCAGTCATGATTGCAAACTTGTTCTCAGTATTTTTCTGAGCTGTGAATTTGAGCCCTTTGCATCTAAAAACTTTTCCTATAGAAAGGCAGTTGTTATATCTAAGGCATTTATATTACATCTGTAGAGAGTCTTAATTCCTCACATTGGTGTGGTGCTTCAAAGTGTCAGTGTTAATAAACAATCGGTTCGTATGAATTGAGATGTTAAAGGCAGTTTTTGAAAGCTATATTTATATTCGTTTTTATTTTACTCTCTTTAAGTTTAAAAATTAGTAGTTCAAGAAAAATATAAGAATTTGGAAAATCAAATTAACATTAAATTTGAAGTTTCTGAATTTTTAAATTCACATGAACTAAGTTCAAGTAAATGTTTTCCTTAAGAGAAATTTAGTGAAATATAAATATTTTAATATTAAAAAAATGCTGTAAATGATTCATTTCAGATTTAAACAAATGACTTTTTAATTTTAAACAAAGTCTTTTTTAAGCAAAATACTCTGTTTACATATGTTTAGGAACATATTTATTTTCTGAAAGCATGCTTGTGTGTATTCCACTTTTATTAATATGGTTATCATTTATGTGTTTTTAAATGCTGCTTATGTATACTTTAAGTTATATAATTTTCAGAAAAAAAAAAAAAAATTTGATTAAATTTCAAATCTCTAAGGGATTTTTTTAGTCAAAATATTTATATGAATTTGTTAATAAAGTTTATATTATTAAAATATTGTGACAAAAAAGTGCACACTTTACAAAGCATATAAAAAAAATTCTTTGTATAAAATTTTAATTAAATTTAAATTTAATGTTGAGAAATATAGTTTTCTAACTAAATTAGTAAGAGGGAGGGAAAAGCCTGGAAGTGTTCTAGTACAAGTTTAAAGTAATCAGTATGTTTATTTTGGGTGTAAAAAAATGACGAATTAAGTGGGAATTGTTCAGTTGTGTAATATTTTATCTTTGATTTTACATGCAAATGATTAAAAATTAGCTATCCAAAAAGAAACTATTTAAGCTTTAAAGAATCACATTTGAACATCTTCACATTAATAATAATAAAAGTAAATTTTATTTATTGTCATGGCCATTGTTCAGTGTACGCATATAAAAATGTGAAGCTCCCTCTAGTGCTTCAGTGTCTCCTTAGACTCCAACAAGGGAGGAGTCAAGTCGAGCAGAGCAATAAAAAAATACGGTCCACTAGAAAGTGTGTAATCATATTAAGTGAATATTTTTGTGTGAGCTAATAACTGCGATGACTCAGTGTTTCTGGTTGTGAACATGTGGCCAGTGTTGTTGAGTCGTGTATTTGAGTCCTGGTGCCTCTAAAGACCCACTGTATTGAGGGGCTGATGTACGTTAAATTTGTTGTGAGGCTCGAAGCCCTCATGTTGGTGTGGTTTGGAAGTTTAAGGAGTACAGCAACAGCTTGTGTGTTGTCTTTATCTCTTGACAGTGATTCAAAGTTATGAGGTGCATTGCCAAATGCCCCTAGTATAACTTTGAAGTGCAGCAATTAGGAACAGTCAGTCTTATTTAATGTTTGGTTGTTTTAATCCTGAGAAACATTCTTTTTGCTGTTGCCAGATCTCTCCCTGATAAAGCAGATTCTAGGTCTGATAAGCAATGGCTTCAAATGGTTCAAAGAATTTTTCAAATCTAATTGTGCAATTAATAAAAATTAGCAATTAATCCTGCTGGTGGACATTAATTCTAGAAACAGTTATCAAATCAGTAGTTTGTAGGACTACTGATGGACTGGTTCCTTACTAATTACTTTGGTATATATGATTGTATCGTAAAATTTTACATGCAGAAGAGTACTTTTATTTGTTTTGTAGTTTGTTACAAAAACATGGGTAATATAAAATTACATATTTAGTAGATTTGTGCTGGGAAAAAGACATGAATAAAAAAAGTTATAAGTAAAAAAGCAAAGTAGTTATGGATTTATTGTGATTTTATGGAATGACCAAACTCTCCTGTGAAATTTTTGACCCACATGTAATGTGTCAATAAATGTTTTCTATCTGAATTGTTTCTTTGCATGTATACCATTTCTCCTAGTTCTAGTCCAAATAATTCCTTGGCGTGTATTTAGATTTGTTTGAACAAGATGTCAAAATTAGATGAAATACTTTAAATTTGATGCTGAACTACTGGGAAAATATATTAATGAATATGTTATGTCTCAAGGTCCTCATCTGGAGTACATTAAAAGAATGGGGTAGTCTTTTTGGTATCTTTTCTCTTCCAGAATGATGAAGTCTATATGCCATTGATTGGTCCATTGTGTAATTTTAGAATAAGGTTATTTTTAACTGTCAAAGCTATTGGGTTTTGATCATTGAATCAAAATCACCTCTATTCAATTAAAGGATTTTTTACCTTTTTGAACAACTTATTAAATGTAATATGGAAAGATTAAAAATTATCCTCTTTTACTGCCAAGGAAAAGTTACAAAATTCACCCACCAGTGCCACCGTTTTTTCAACAGCCGCACATTGTTACACGGTTTGTTGAGGGAAAAGAAAGAGAAGGAAAGAAAAGTATAAAATGAAAGTAAAAAAAAATTTAATCTCTAAAGGTACAATATAATAAAAAATAAATTATAACTTATCTGTTCTGTGATATGTACTGAAACATGGTTGAGCACATAAACCAGTATCACATTTAATGCAATTGTACGAAAAAATTAAAAAGCTTCTATTATGCATGGTAAGCAAAAATGACAGTTAATGAAGAATAGAAAAGAGCAAACTCAAACCAAAAAAAAAAATGTTTAACTATGAATTTTATCGTTCCTGGAATATACCCTTTCAAATTCCTTTCCCACTTCTCCGAAATAAGTAAATTCTTTAGAAGCACTCTCAATATCATGTTATTGTATTTCAAAACCATGGGACTAGTTTTAAACCGAGCAGCACAGTACAAAAAGTTCGCTTTTGGAAGAATGAGTGTACACGTCTGGGGCACTAAAACCACCAGCTCAGCAGGATGTGTATACATGCCCGGGGGACTTAACAGGTTAAAAGAACTAAAGTTAATGAGATTAAAATTTTCCTTTCTATGATGCACATTTCAAACCAATGATATTTTTAGCTTTTGCATGATTTCAACATGTAGATGTAGACAATTATTCAATTCCTACTATTAGCTCACACTCTCTATATATTTATTTATCTTGGTGGAATTTTCAATCGTTAATAAAATACATTTTAAAGCGCTCCATTGAGCTGAAATTTTATATACATGATAATTTTGGATGGCAATACAGTAATTTAATTATAATTAATAAAAATTAATTGATTAAAACTAATTATTCAAATAATTACAAATACAGCCACGTTGGCATCATTTTTGGTGACTTAGCAACCAGTTTGGCGACTTTTGTCAAAACATGAAAAGGTTTTTTTTCTCACAATTTAAAATATTCATTTGAACTGAAATTTTATATACACGATTGTTTTGGATGACAATACAATACTTTAATGATAATTAAAAAAAATTAATTACCACTTATATATTGTTGTGATTCTGTCCTATATATATACATATTTATATAAATTGTAACTATTTAATACAAAGTAGTTAAAATAAAAATTTTCTTTATCTAAGTAGGAATTGACTTAATTTTTATTATTTTTTTTATTACTTGCTTTTAGTTATTAATTTGTATTTTTCATTTTTAGGGAATTATTGCAACTCTTCACCACTCCTGAACTAATCAATTGGAAAGTATTGCATGAAAAATATGAATCTGAATTGCGTGATGCAGCTAGTGATTCTACTGCAGCAGAAGTGTTTGGACATGATGATATAGGCAATAAATGTTGGCAAGACTTAAAGAATAGGGTGGTAGAACATGTAAGTAATTCATAATGCTTTCTTTATATAAGAATTGAAAATACATTTTTATTGTATTAACTTTGAATTATTAATTTATTGATGTCCCATTCTATTTGCATATATAATTTTTCTGAATAATGGCAATAGAAATAGTTTAGTTAGTTGTTCTTTTGATAAATAACAATGTGTTTAAAATTTTTGTTTATTTAAATATTCAATTTATATTAATAAGCTGTTAATGTTTCAAAAATGCCTCACTTAAATAAATCACCAGAGAAGTTCACTCACATCTATATATTAAATTTTTTGAAAAGCTTATGAAATATATATTAAAAGTTAATTAAGAAAAGGAAATTTTCATTTGAAAATAATTTGAAATAACTCATCATTTTATAGCAGTAAATGAATATTATAAATCCGTTAATTGTGAAGTAATTTTTTCTAGGGAGTGTTTTAAAATAAATTTTAAATAATTATAATGAATAATTTTGTGTTTTTACTATATAACTTCTTTTCTTCATGATATATTAAATCTAAATGGATTAATAATTTTTACTTAGTGTGATGCTTTGAAAAATAAAATCTTATTCACATGACATTATTAGTAACATAATTAATGTAACTCCCAATAGAGTGTCTTTTTTTATAATAACGTACATGTATGATTCATAACTGTGTTAATATTTTAGAGTTGCTAATATATTAGAAGAAAATAATTTATAAGAACTTTTTAAAAAATTCTTTTAAGCCTAAAATTTTTAAAAGTACAATTTAAATTTTTAAAGTTATGAAAGTTGAAGCATTTTCAAATACTTTATAAACAACATTTTTAACTTTTAAAATTCTTTTTTTGTTTCCCCAGTTTTTAAATGATCAACAAATATAAAATTTGGTGCCAATTTTTTTTTTTTTTTGATAGAAATGTTTTCATGCGTAATTTTGTTTAAAAGGTTGCAAGATAGACTCATGATATTTATTCTCTGATCTTGTCAATAAGTGAAAATAATGTTTATCAATAAGTCTAACTGTGTGTGTGTGATATGTTTTTTCTCTTTATAGAATATAAGGATTATGGCCAAATACTACACACGAATTACACTTAAACGTATGGCTGAATTATTAGATCTAAATGAATTGGTATGTGTAAAAAATTTTTTACCATTTTCAAAAAAAAAAGGATTTTTTTAAATATTGGTGATATGTATTTTAGTACATTCAATTTTCCTTATAGTAGACTCAATAAGAAGTTCGCTATATTTAATTTTGTTGAAATATTTATATTTATTAGCATTTGTTGGTGGTTTTATTGGAAACAATCATTACCATATAGTTTATTTTTCAATTACCTTAAATCTAATTGATAGCAATATATGCCAGAAAACAGTAAAATAGTATAGAACAAATTAAAATAGCCACAATAACTCATTAGCTAACTCGGGCTTAGAGCTAAGTATTCAGGATTAAACCAAGTTTTAAAGCATCAATTTTTCTTTTTATTTATATATATTACTTGGCTGAAATAGGATATATATATATTCTTAAACTTTATTATACATCAGAATTGAAGCATTTTCTAGTATGTCATTAAATTTTACATTCTATGAAAAAAATTTGTAATTTTTTTATTCAATTTATTTTGTAATTTAAGTTAAGATTATCAATTTTCTTTTTGGTGATTAAGAAAGATTCCTTGTTTTTTCAATCAATAGTTTCTTTTAAAGAAAAAATATTCATACTGTTTATAACCTCTTTCACTTCAGAGATTGAAGGCCCCGATTCTAAGGGTGAGGAATTATCTTAATCTGCAACACATTGTTTTGTTTTTCTTGCGATATGATATCATCTCATAATAAAAATAGCTCCATGTTTTGCCAATTACATAACAATTGTTAGGGGTGTTTTTTCATTGTTCACTATACTGCCTTCATCATATCTGGCAAGACAGCCCCTCGCTGGCAATTGCCTTCCTTTGAAGGTTCCTCCATCATGACCTCTTGCATACTTTTGTTCTCCAAGTTTTCTTGTTTATAATCTCAAAATCTGTTTCCACAGAGTCTGCCCATCTCAGCCCTGGTCTTCCACACTTCTGAATCCCAGTGACTTTAAACTGCAGCACCATTTTGACAATATTATCATCTGACATTCAAATTATATGGGCCATCCAATTCATTCTATCCATTTTTATATATTTAGCAATCTCAGGTTGTTTATAAATTCAATATAATTCCAAATTGTATCTTCTCCAACTATTGCTTTCGTTTATACCTCCAAGTTTACTTCAAAGTATTTTTCTCTCAAAAGATGCCATTCGATTTTCTTCCTGTTTTTTTATTGTCCAAGTCTCAGATGCATATGTCAGAAGAGTTTTGTAAACTAAAAATTTTGTGTTTCCTGAAAGAAAATTAGATTTTAAAAACCTCCTCCGTCTATAAAAAGCTTTATTTGCCAGATTTCAATTGATTCTGGATTTCATGAGATATTCCGTTATTGATTAATAATTGATCCTAAGTAGGTGAAAACTATGCTGCCTTACTCCTATACATTTTTTGAATGATCTATTTGTTGAAAGCAGTTATTGTTGCATCTGAAACCTATCTTAAAGATTTATTTGTGAAATGATTGCTAGGAATAAAGATCTGGTGCTAGTTTGATATTGGGGGTAATAGCACCAAGTTGTTGTTTATGTTCGCCAAGATGGGCGATAATATTACAATATGGTTACCTTAATATTTTTATCGTCTATCAATGTGGTTGCTATGGGGATAACGTATATTAGAAATAACTTTTATTGGTTTTTTCCCGCTGTGACCCTATTAATTTCAGACGATTTTAATAAAAAATTCTAATTTCTGTAAAAATGGAACCATTTTCAGTGTAATTTTTCTATTGTTTGCATCTTCTGTTTAATTCTGTGCTATCTTCGAATATGGATATTTCTAAAATGAGTGAGTACTAGAATATTTTTTTCTTAGAAGAATAAATGTTGTGCTTTTGATTATTGCTATATTTTTTTTTTTTTTTTTTTACATTCTTTGTTCGATGAAATTCGTTGAAGGAACTTACAGTGCAAGTTTCATATTGCAAGCTTTCAGTACTTTGTAATTAGAATTCTTAATTAATTTTAACATACATTATGTAATTATTTTATTCATAATGTAATACAAAAATGCAATTATTACTATGTGTAATAATCATATAATATTCATTATTTATAATTGTTTCTTTTAACATTTATTTATAAATATTATTGTTATATATTTATAATTGTTATTTATTTATAACTATTTTTGTTGTTTATTTATAGCTATTCTTATATTATTTATTTAATATGTAAATTATTTAATTATGTAATACGAGTAATCTTATGCATTATTTTTATTTTTTTACAATTCAACAATTATTCTTTTTTATAATTACTATTAAATTATATGATTATTATTTCTAATAACTGTTATTAAATCGTACTATATGAATATTATATATAATTACGATAAAATAATATAAGATTATTATATGCTGCTTATAATACTATTATTACTACATGTTATTGATATTCATTATTTATTGATTGATCTAGGTTATTCTCAATCTCTTCCTATATCCTTTGTTTGAAATACATTTCAATGTATTTCAAAACAATTCTTTAAAATTATTGTGTATCATTAAATTACCGTTAGGCTGCCATATTGGATTCCATTCCAACAACAAGAAGTGCTGCATGGTGCAATTACCCCTGATATCAAATTAGTTCCAAAGATCTATTATTATTCTTATCACTTTGTATTTTTCCAAAATACACACAGTTGATTGTATTCTGTGATGAATTTTGTGGCCCATATCCATCAGTTACAACACAGCAGTTGTATTTGGGAAGAAAAAATAAGCTTGATGATATTTTTTTCAAGTTGGTATCCAGTGTAATTGTGTGTCAGGAGTGCAATTTTGGGCTTCATTTTCACCAATTAGCTTTTTGAGCTCCTTATGTAGCTTTTTGTCATTCTTAAAATATCTTGTTTTTCAGTGTTGCCTAGCATGGTTAGCTTTTTTTTCTTTTTTTTTTAAAATCTACAAGTGTTTATACACTCACACTATACATCTGTGGTCTTCAAACTTTTTCACACACAGAACCCTTAGAAGTATAAGGTGTTTTCTTGGAACCCTATTCCACACACTTCAAAGAATATATCTTAAAATAATATTTGAAGTAGATCAACATGTTATAGGTACTTTATGTAAAGGTAATTAAAAAAGCATTGTATTTGTTATAAAAAGTTTTAATCTAATTTAAATATAGTTTACTCATTAATAATATTTATCTGTGCTTCAGTTTCCATCTACGTTTGCATTATATTTAGTGACTGGGATATATGTTTGCATTTTTTTTTACTCAAACTGTCTGTTTTACTAAAGTCTAGTTTTATCAAAATTATCTGCAGTCGCATTTCATATTCTGTGTTTATTATGTTATATATTTTGTTTTTGTAACCACTTATGTTGAGAGAGAAATATTTTTTACTTAAATTCATTGTTTTAAATGGCATTAAAATGTTTGTAGCTGTATGAGAAATAATGTGTATCTTGCATGTATTTGCAACTTAAAACTTGAGAGCTGCTCTTGCGTAACTCTAGATTTTAGTTTTGAATCTGTTGATATGTCAGTAAGTTGTTCCCTCCCTTTCATTATAGTCGTTTTTTTTTTTTCCATTAGAAACCTATTTAGCCTTTGTAAAATATTTTACTTGCGAGTATAAAATTATATAGTAACAATATAATATTCAAAATCTAGTAAATAGTTCACATGAAGAAAACACGTATTAATATTCTTTTTTTATATTAAGTAATAGTTATAAAAGTATTGCTAAATATAAAGTTATATATAAATAAAAATTTCGGTTTCTTTATGACTGGAATGATTCATGAAGTTATAGAAATTTCGTAGAGAACGTAAATCCATTTTGCATACACATTTATACATTTTCTTTTGGTTTTTTTATCGTGACTCTTGGAACCCCTGGCTTCCATAGAACACAGTTTGAATACCACTGCTATACACCATGTTTATACAATTACTTTTAACTCTCATCAGTTTTCTCTTTAAAATTTTAAGGTTTACTTTGGTGTCATTTGTAAAGTATTCCTTATTCATCAGCATTAAAAATAGATTTCTATTTCTTTGTCTGAATTTCATCTAAACTACACTTGAGCATGCTAATTTTTCACATCCAAAGCAGAAATACTTGTTGCTTCTCCCACACTCTTAGTGCATAATATTTTATTCGGTTTTTTATATTTGTCATGTAACCTTTACAGTATACAAAACATTTTGAAATTTTACTACTGCATTTTGTAGCTTGATTCCTGCCATTACAGGATTTTAATTTTGTTCAGTGGTGAACTGTTTTTTTTTTAAAAAAAGGAAAAAAAAAAGATTCTGCATTATTTTTTTTCCAACTCCATGTAGCCTTTACTTTCTGTCTGCAATTATTTCTTGAACAGCAATTATCAAACTGCAATTTTTCCAAATATTGAAAATGATACATTTTAAGAAAAACTCCTTGCATATCACTGATTGATTGGCTTAGTCCAAAACCTTTAATTATTTTTATTTTATCCTTAGTTGTAAAAGTTTTCCTCTATGAAATTTGTTGTTTTTGCTGATTTCTTTTTAAATACTGCCAAAACAGCAAAATGTTCATTTAATCTGTAGTGTTCATTATGGACATGAAAACAACAACTGGAGATAGGAAGAAGAGGGGCTTTAGATGGCACTTCTGTGATCTATTCTACCATTCTGATTTTTGAAGGGGAATTTAAAGAGTAGGGTCTAGGTCAGAGGTGGAGAACCTGCAGCCTTCATAAAAGCTAGCACTTGTTTTAATTAATATTGTATAGATTACAACAGTTTGCAAATCAATGGAATTAAAGAAAGAACTGTATGAATGTATGTTTCACAATGCCTGCTCATGAAAATAGCCAATTATACATTTCAAATGTTAGAATGCACCTAGTGCAACACTACCACACACACACACAAGGCTTCAATTAAGGCTTCACATTATGAAATTTGGTATAATTATATATATATGCTTTTACAAAAATAAAAATACCAACACGGAAATATAGAAAGTTACAATGGCGTCTGTGAATTTAATAATTTTATAAAAAAAATAATAATTAATGATTATTGTTTTAACAAGATTTTTCCCTTATGTGAATACAAAAATATTTTTATTGTATTTTTTTATGTCAAATGATAAATAAATAAGGGTTTATATTTTTATATTTTTGTGTAATGCACAAAATTGTTAAATCTATACAAAAACTATAATAATTTCATAAAAGTCTCATTTATAGGTACGCCAACCTATGCAGCCTTCTTTATTACTATTTAATTTCCATTCGGCCTCTCATGTGCAAAAAGGTTCCCCACTTCTGGTTTATGGTAGTGAATCAGTGGATTCCTAGAAATGATTGAGAGTAGAGGAATAGTGTTTATTAAGTAATAAACTAGTTGTTTATGGCAAAGATATAAGAGTATAGATGTTTAAGATTGCTGTCTTTTGGGATCTGAATTCGTGTGTAAAGACTTTCCTCCTACAGATTTGTGTTTTGGGGAACCATGAATATGTAGAAGGAAATTTCAGTTAACTGTAAAAGAACTTTCATTTTCTCAAAGTTTACCATAAGTAATTAAAATAACAGTTAAATAGGGGTTTAATTGGAACTAGTGAATATGGTTCACTATAATTGAGTTCAGTATAGTAAGGTTTGTATTTTGTTTATTCAATTCCTGTATCTAAATATGACAACAGTTCTATGATTTTTTTTTTTTATGATTATGCTAATTTTACAACTTTTACCTTTGTTTTATTAACAACTAATATAATCAGATGGCAATTTTATTTTAACTTTCAAAGTTACAAGTAACATTAATCTTCATTCTGCACAGTTAAATAATGATTTGGGTTTACTATGGTACTATGTCCTTATCTTATTTACTGGGATAACATTAGGTAGTTTACTAGCAAGCCTTTTGTTACAAAATTGGCCCTCAGACCAGTTCAGAGTATGATATAACACTTTTCAATGCAAATTCACTTATGGGGGAGTTTTGAGAATCTTATGACTTCAATATGGCATCCATTTTGTACCTAAACAATAATTACCTTCCACTTTAAAGGCTGGTTTATTTCTCACTTGAAAGTTAAATGTTGGCTCTATTCAATCTGAGGAGGACTTGAAAGGATTTCTGTCCCAATCATTTGTTATAAAGTCTTGAACTTGAGATTTGCAAGAGCACTCCTGGTCTTGATATGTTTCTTTTATTTTACAAATAGGTGATTTTTTTTATACTCACCTAGGGAAAAATGATTGTTTTTTTTATAGTGAAAAGTAAAATTTGTGACATGATATATATTACTTTTCATTCAAAGTGTGTTGTTTTTTACACTTAAAAATTCAGAATGTTAATTACAATTTTATTTTAACAGGAAACTGAGGATATACTTTCAAATCTGGTTGTAAATAAAACTGTTTGGGCTAAAGTTGACCGACTGGAGGGTGTCATCTCCTTCTCTCAGCTCAAAGATCCCAGCGAAGTTCTGAATGACTGGTCACATGATTTGAACCAACTTATGCGACTCGTCAGCAAAACAACTCATTTGATCAATAAGGAAGAAATGGTTCACAAGCATTTGTTATCTGAGGCTTAGGTTATATTTATTTTTTAAAATAAAAAGAGGAATTGTTGACTTATTAAAAAGCACTTTTCATCCTTTCAAAGTTTAATATGATGTGAGACTTGCTTGTAATGTTATTTTTATGTTTTGATTTCTTAAAAAGTTATTTTGAATTGGGTTTTCTTGGCATATTTGGAATACTGAGTAATTTCATCTTCAGAAACTTTGTTCATTCACTCTTGTAAATAAAATTTAACCATTTAAAACTGTTTTAAGTACTTTCTGGATTTTTTTTTTTTTACAAAGGAAAACATGTATTAAATTATTTTTAAGGGGGAATAAAAACCTTTGAATTTGTATTTTATAATAACAAGATATTAATAGTTCAGTTAATATATAATGAAGGCCAAATGTATGTATGTATAACCTTGTACTTTTTATTCTAATTTAAAATTATTTCCAGACAGAAAATTTTACATCTTGAATTGAATGCAAATCCTTGTATGTTTACCAAACAGGACGTATATACCTCGAAACTTTTGATATCCATTCATCCATTTGGCAAAGATTTTCTAAATTATTGTTACAGGAGGGGCTTTTTTTCATTTTCCTGTATGTTTCTTTTTCTCGAGTTTTGCAGTAACAAACTGTTTCTTGTTCATGTCTACTAACTCTTCCACTGTATGATTATTTATATAAATCAACCCAGATAGACAACATCCTCCACTAAAACTCCTTGCCTCTCATGTCTCTTTCAGTTACAATTTTAGTCCAGAAATTCCACCTGAATTCGATGTTTTATAAAAAACTGCCTGTCAGGATGGGCTTATGAAAAATGTAATGGACAATAATAAAGAGATCTCAAAATTCTCAGGGTTAATTCTGTTTTAAAACTATTCAGTTGGTCAGAAGATTGTAAGCACAAGCCATTTATTGCATGCAAGTTATATTCCAAACTAGATTTTTGGGCATCATAAGAGGATGTATATCACATTATATTTATTTTTCAAGTAGCTATATACCAAGGTATAATAGTTTGATTATATCACTTCAATTTTCCTCTGTGATTATGTGTATATTTATCATATTTTAAGAACCCTCCCAAATTATACAAATTTTAATGTTATTAAATAATAATAAATAAATGAAATATCTTCTTTTAAAAATGTCTAGCATAACACAATTTAATTATAAACAGCCTAAAGCTTAACATGGAGACTACAAGTTTAGTTTTTGCCAAATGATGTTTGTTAGTTCTTGATTGGTTAAAGATTGCAAAAGCAGAATTCCCCATGCATTCTGGGAGCAGTTCTACTAATTCTAAATTTCTTATCTAGGATTTGAATCCCTTATTAATCATGTGGAATCTATTTTGAATCATTGAACTACATTGACACTGCTTAGTTGATTTTTGTATCTTAACAAATTGTATAGTTTCATTCCTCCTATTTCTCATATTTTGGATCCCTTAAATGCATTTTTAAAAGAACACTTGAACATATGATTTATACATGTTTTAATGCAACACACATATTTAAATGAATGTTATCCTTGGATGTGAATTCACTACTTAGGATGATTATTGTTTATTATCTTTACAAATAGAAAATTTGAGTAATGAATTTCTGATGATACTTATAAAAAACTTTCTTTCCTTTTTTTTTTAATATGAAATCCTTTTTATTTTAAGCTATGACAAAGAATTATTATTATTATATTATTGCAGTGTTTAAATTTTTCTTTTAAATGTATTGCGTAAATATTGCAAGCAAGAGCAATAATGACTGTATGAATTTTTAAAGTTAACGGATTTGATATATGCTTTTTACAAACAATTAACAAGGAAAATGAGTGTGTATAAGATTTTAGAAGTAAATTGTAAAAACTATATTGCTTTAACCTTTTTAATAATGAACGACTCATGCAAAATCCTTCTTTAGCTTCAAATTTTATTTTTACAAATCACTTTTTATTTCTGGGGAATTGGATAAAAAATAGCAGAAGAACATAGTAAAAGCATTTCTAACTGTATTAAAAAGGTCATATGTAAAAAAATATATAAATTTAAATGATTTTTGAAATTTAATATTGTCAAATTTTAAATATAAATAATTTTTATGCTATAAAACCGAATTAATGAATTGTTTGAACAAAAACTTTTTAAGCCACTTTTGATATGAATTGTAAGTATTTTATTTTTGTGTTGTAAATTTTAACAAAAGTGATTTTTTTTTTTTTGTCTTGCAGAGAATGAAGTTGTTTTTGTTTGTGTTGCTGAAATATTTATAGCTAAGTTAAACATTAAATTAATGTAAGCATTTGATTAATGTAGATTACTTGTCTTGTCATTCGAAGTAGTTTTTAATGAATGTCATGAAAATGTCGCTTGGTTTCCACATTAACATAAAACACCTGTGATACCAAAACATCAGTCCTCCATCTTTCCAAATACTCTATTTTTTTAACTACCCCCCAAATTAACGTTTACTGATTTTATGATATTTATCAGTAAGGATATGGGTAGCATTATTGCATTATAAAGCTTCGTAGGTAGTTAGTTCTATGTTATGTTGTTTTTTATGTTGATTTTTAAATTTTTCTTCAGAATTATTACTAGTACTGCATTAACTACTTTCTTAATTTTTGCATCAACAAGGGATTTGTAAGGTTACAGCATATCTAACTATCACTATCATTTTCACGTTACCAGATCTTTCACATTAATTACAATGATGTCATGTTGTTTTTGAGTATGGGTTGTCAACCTACAGCTCGGGAGCTGCATGTGACCCACTTTGAATAGTTTTGTGGCCTGCAAGATTCCTCACAACCTTACAAAATATGACTATTCTATAAATGTTGTTTTTAGTGTTTTTTTTTTTAAAAAACAAATAAATAATCCTGTAACTGTTTCTATTTTATCACTTTGCTTCTGTTACTGTGAATCGTTTATTTTCAAAAAGAAATTTACTAAACATAATCGTGCTCAAACTTAACGGTTGAAAACCTGCAACATCAGTTATGATGTGCAAGGACATGCATTTGAGATCGACTTGCAAAATATAAGTGAAAGAGTTGAGAAACAAATATTCCACTAATTTAAATATATTAAATATTATTTGATCATTGCACATTATTATACTATCTATTTTTGTGTATATGAAAAGCAATGAAACAATATGTCATTCTATTTAAAATTTTAACTTCAATAAATGTGTTTCTAATGGGTACAAATCTGAAATAAAGATATATATCTTAATATGCAACCTGCGGTTATATGTAATGTTTTTCCGAAATGAGCCACAAGGTCATTTGGGTTTGCCACCCCTATTTTAGAGGATCAAGATTTATAGTCTTAGAGAAGAGTCCTAGAATATTTATTTATAGTCCTAGAATATTTCGTATTTTACTTATTAAAAATTTTGCATTTTTTTTCCTGAGCAATTAATGTCATTCTAGATATCTATGAGAAAGTAAAGAACTGGATTTCAGTTTTTCACACTGACGGGAATTTTAGAGGCCTTTCTTTAGTTGGATTGAACTTGCATTCCAATTTTCTAAGTCTGATTGGCGAACTTGTGTCATGAAAAATTGGTTGATGACATGCCAAACAAAATATTAAATTAATATTTCGTTACTCTGTTTGGAAAAAGATTATACTTTAAACATAATTTAAAAGTAAAATCCAGGCATGCTTGTTAAATTTTGGGATTACCAAGTAGAGTTCATTTGAATTTTTATTTTGTCCTATATCATCAGTGGCACCCACAAGAATTTGTCAAGAGGGAGGGTCGAAAGTTTACCATTCTCGTATCATATTCCAACACGCCAGCAAACATATTCTTTTAATTTTATCGATTGTTGGAGACAAGAAACAACCAAAAATAAGTTATTGAATAAGTAATTAGAATTAATAAAATAAATTGTAATTATTTTATGTATATAGGATCATAATCAATCAGAAAAAAAAGGGTGATGGGGAAAGTGTCTGGATCCCTTTTCCCATGTGTGTGCCACTGTGTATCATAATACAACAATTATTTTAAAAATATAATTTTATGTTATAATAAATATAAAAACTGATAATACAAAATAATATAATTTGTGTTATCAGTTTCCATAAAATATACCTTTTTGTACCATCTGTAATGTAATTTTAAAAGTTCTGAATCGCTTAACTAATAGTAATATGGGGTAAACTAAATTACACTAAGTGGCGCAACAGCACAGGAGTCCGGGCCTACTGTGCCCATCTCAGTATTCATGAACTTGAGTGCATGAACAGATGTTCCGATCAGGTGGCCAGTCTGACGCGAAACTCATAATGTTAAGTTCATAAGCATTCTTGATTCTCATTTATCGACCCACTAAAGGGATGAAAGGCTGAGTCGGCCTTGTCTAGTCTGGAATCTGAACCGCGAACCTGTGACGTGGAAGCGGGATACACTGCCACTTAACCTCCGGGCTTCAATATGAGGCAATACTGAGATAAATATGTATTTTGAACTATTAAAAATATTCCTATTAGGGATTAAGTATTTATTTAGTGATCAGTCTTTAAATTTTTCTTTTTTTTTTTTTTTTGCTGTTATTGGATCTATCTTGTTTATAAAAATAATCAAGTAGATAAAGAGAGAATTGTAAGGAACGATTGTGTACAGCAATCAGTAATATTTCTCTAATAACTAAAATGTATCACCTATTCAAGCCTTCTGCCATAGCTATTTCAACTTCGCCAAAACACTAGGTAATAATACGTAGTATATAAAATTAAAAACTAAATTGTGGATGAAATTTAAAACTCAATTACAATGGGAAAAATAAAAAGTATAAATCTCCTTTATATCCTGAATTTATTTATTACTCTTTCTTTTCATTTTATCAAACTAACAGAAAATATGTATTAATATGAGTGGAAGTTATTAAATCAGTCAGGCCAGGCTTTACATTGGCAAGTTAAATATTGGATAAATTACGTATATCTTAATTGAAAAAATTGAGTAAGTGTGCTTAAGAATTTTAATATTTTTGTGAAATTGTTTTAGAAAACAAGGATTGTATTGTGAGCCCTCATAAATTATTACTAAGAACATTTTTTTTTTCCTTTATTTTTGTAGTCATTTACACAGCTTTCTGGAAACAAAAATCTTTCAATAAAATTCTATGTATGTTTAAAAATAAAAATAGAAATTCTGAATTATTCCCAAATTTGTAGTTTTACTCAATACTGTATTACAAACTCAGTCATGTATCAATACAAGTTATGAAAAAAATATTAGGATACATTACATGAAAAGATAACTAAGAGGAAGTGTGTTTTATGAGTATATTTAGACAAGAGTAAATGTACTCACATTTATCTACACGCATGCGCACACAATGTAAAAATGTATTTTTTTTTCTTTTCATCGTCCTAGTGCAAAAAAAAATTCCATCTTTGAGAATTTTAAATGTATCATTTCTGTGTCATAGATTTAATATTAGGACACACTTTTGAAAGATTCTCCCTGAAGAGTTACAAAAGATATATTACATTTTATCTGCATTCTTTGCAGGTAAAGTGTATATTTATGTGTGTAATGCATTTTTTTTTTTTTTTTTTGTAACTGTTTTACAGTACAGTAATATTTCGACTTATGCTACCCAGATTTACGCGAATTCGGAGTTATGCAAATTTCAAATCTCGTCGAATTTTTTTTTTTCTTCATAAATTGCTCCCATAACTTGTCTAGAATACGGTGGTAAAGGGATTTTTTTAAAATTCGAAGTTATAAAGAAGCAGGTGTTAGAAGAGCAGTTGTTAGCATATCACTAAGTTAAGATTTTAATCAGACTTGAAACTAAAAAACGCGTTTGTCTCAAAATTGTGCTTTTCAAACTTTCCTCCATCCTATCTCAAGAACGGTTTGACCGAATGACTTCAAATTTATAGGGCACATATAGATGCACCAAATGAACTACGACCATTCCAAAATTCAAAATATTTCTATTTTTTATAATAAAAACACAACAAAAAACCAAACGAAATTCGAAACTTTTTCCTCAGAAGTCTTATCAAAAGTCCAATTTTTGATATTTTCAATTGAGTGTAGTTCATTTGGTGCATTTAAGCTTATACATTAACACTCCGTTAATTTTTTTTTTAAATTTCAGATAAGCCAATCAGCCGGAATCATGGAGGAAGTGAACGTCCATTTTTTTCGAGGTGGATGTGTTCAGAACGCTATAACTCACGCTCTATTGGATATTTTTGGCTAAACATTTATATACATACTCTTAAAACACATATAAATAAACAACAAAAAAACTTTAAGTTCTATCTTTTTACTGGTGGTCAAAAAATATTCCCTAAAAATGCTTAAAAAACAGGCCGTGAACCCCCTTAATACTCAGGCGAAAGCAGCGCCAGAGCTGATGAAATTGGTAATTTATTTGAAGAAATTGTCGAGATATCTTACAGGACAAATAAATTCAGAAGTGTATAGTGAGGACGTTCAAGAAATGCTGGATTCCCACAATCAGGAGTTGACATTGGATGAACTCATAGAAATACACAAGTAAGAGCAAGGCATTGAAGGACATGAGTGTAAATCCAGTTCAGTCAAGATCGAATGACGGTTGGTGATTTGACAGGCCTCAGTTTAATTGAAAAAGCGTTACAAATTTTAGAAAATACATTCTTCAACATAGAGCGTATGTTTTCCACAAAATAAGGAATTAAAAAATTACTAGCGTGTTACGAGGAAACTTTTCGGGAAAAAACAAAAAATCTTTGAGCCGGCAGACTACTTGTTAGATTTTATGAAATCTTCTACATTAAAATAACTTCAGTTTGCGATCTTACATTTGTGTTATCTCAGTATTTATTAAGTATTTTTTTTTTCGCCTCTGGCCCCAACTAAAAATAGCTTACTTGTATTTGTATGCGAAATTATACCTTGACTTAGCGTTTATCACACTCAGCCTAACCTATCGTGTAAGTTCGGGGTCTTTTTGTATATTGCAAAGCATTTCTATTAATACTTGCGTTCAATATTTATGTCACCGTTAAAGCTGAAAAGTCGTTGATGTGCTGATTATGTAGCTAATTTGCACAGATTAACTGATTTGCACTCTTAAAGTGATTACCCAAAAGTTTTCTGCATTTTAACTAGGTAATCTTCACATTACCAGTTTCCGTATCGTTCAAGTTCAAAGCTCTTCTCAAATTTTGTTTTGGTTGTTTCTTCTGCTGTTGAAATATCTTTACATCAAACTGCTGTAAAACATTCTCTTGATACTGGGCAGGGTTACAAGAAATGTGACTGCAAATCTAAATGTGTCGCAAAAACCAATTACTATACAATTCAAAGTGTCACCAATCCTCAGTTTGCCCTAATAAGTATAAGCATAATTTTATACTTCGCAAATCCATTTCCTTAATAATATCTTAAACCATTGATTCTTCTTATTGTAGTTTTTCAATTGGTTGATGATTGATTCTGTCAACTTATGTAGATTGCTCGATTGTAGTAATTTGCTTCTTTAAATATCAAAAAATAAAGGACATTTAAATTAAACGTACAGAAACATTGCTGTTATTCCACCAAAGATCTTGTTTTCACTTTAAAGAGTGCCTAGTTTGTAATTCGCAGATTACCTAGGTAATTTGTGAAATGAAACAATTTTCCGCACTTTAGCCGGTCACCCTTGTTAATAAGCCAATTAACTGCTTTCTGCACTTTAGCGGTAACATTTACATGAATCCTCATTCACAAATAAATTTATCCCACCCGGTATAGTGGTTAGTGACTCTTGACTACTGTGCCGTAGGGACTGGGTTCGAATCCCGGAGAAAGTATGGATATTTGTAAATGTATAGTGCTTTTTCGGCATGAGGATACTCTAAATAGCCCTTTAGCCGAAGTCCTCTCGTGAAGTTGGTGGAAGGGGTAGGCTCCTGACCACCATCAGGGTGTTCTCCTTCAAAATTGAGGTGGAAACGAACAAAATCGTACTGTCACCTGTGTGGTACTCAAAGCTACGGATAACGAAAGGCGTAAAAATATAGCCCCATGCCGCGAGGAATTTTGCGGGTTGATGTTACTGTCGATTAGATGGCATAAGAAACAACTACACAAATTTATAAACTGGAGAGAATATGAGTATTTACTCGCGTATGTATAGAAGAACTCATTCTTCGCTATCATACAAAAGCTGACTTTTGAAAGAAGCAAGCTCAGATTTAGCAATATAAGCTCGGCCCAGGGTGGCAAATTTTGAGGAGTGTCATTTTCTATTCTCGGTAGCGTTTCATATATGTTAATTCAAACAATATCTGCCAAATTGGTACTATCGAGACCTTGTGTTTTAAATCCGTCGAGGCTCTAATCCGTTCTTTGGCGTGATGTGGAAGTTTGAAGAGAGTGGTTCTAGCTCAGGGGTCGTCCTCGTCACTGGACCGTGGTTCAGAATTACGAGGTCCGTCGCAAAGTTGTTCTTGTTTTGCTTTCTTCAACGTTCTTTCTTTCAGAATGCGACGTCAAAAAACACTCGCTTTTTGAAAGGAAAAGAAATTATAAGATAGCTCATTAAATTCCGTGAACATTTTCTGAAAATCCATACCTTTTTCAACTCCTACTACTAGCTCACAATCTCTCTGTATTTATTTATCTTGGTGGAGTTTTCAATCGTTAATAAAATACATTTTAAAGCGCTCCATTGAGCTGAGATTTTATATACATGATTATTTTGGATGGCACTACAATCATTTAATTATAATTAATAAAAATTAATTAATTACAACTAATTATATTTAAAGAATTACAAATACAGACACGTTGGCATCATTTTTGGCTACTTAGCGACCCTTTTGGCGACTTGTGTCAAAACTCGAAAAGGGTTTTTTTTTCTCACGTTTTAAAGCATTCAGTACTACTGGCAATGGAGTCTTAGATGAACTACATGGCCGCGTCATCAAATTCCAGAGAAGAAATGCTGACCATGCTTCTGTCTTTAGAATGGAGCTAATAGCTATCATGTGTGGTCTTTCATTTATTAACAACATAAGAGATCTAACTTTTTCTGAAATTTGGATACTGACAGACAGCCGATCATCCATCCAACATTTATCGAATTGGCCTTCTATCGGCGACAGCACTAGCAGGAGTATTCTTCACCTTCTTCAACAGCTTTCGGATCGGCACCCTATTCATCTACAGTGGGTCCCTTCTCATGTAGGCCTTCTCGGGAACAAAGTTGCGGACGACCTTGCGAAGGCGGCTACCAGCAATCTTGTGGATCCGGAAGACCACATAGTCCTTACATCGACTGAGATCTACTCCAGGGCTAAAGAATTAATATGTAGAACCTGGGTAGTCCTTCCTGTACACCCATGGTACTTTCAAAGACACCCTGGATCCGCCATATCATCCAAGGGTTCTAGATCATATCAAACGGCATTCTCACGATTTTCGACTGGTCACCTGAGGTGCATGAATTTTGAGGGTAGCAAAAGAAGCTTCCCAATTTGCCCCAAATGTAACATTAGTCTTTTTTTCTCCTCAGCACATTCTGCAATGTCTGGGGTTTTCTTGTGAGGAGGCTGTTGCATCCCCCCTGCTGTTCTTAGACTTTGTACAGATTTATGGACTTATGGATCTGGTCTAGTTTAGACCAGATCGGGATTAGTCCCACCACCACCAAAGCATTCAGTTGAATTGAAATTTTATACACACGAATGTTTCGGATGACAATACGATACTATAATGATAATGAATAAAAATTAATTACCACTTAATATTGTGATTTTGTCAAATGTATATACATATTTATATTAATTGTTACTATTTAATAAAAAGTAGCTAAAATAAAATTTTTCTTTGTTGATCTAAGAAGTAATTGAGACTTTTTTTTTTTTAATATTACTTGTTAAGTTAAGTACATCTGGTTGAATCTTATAAGAAAATTTATTTTTTTTTAAAAAAAAGGTTTAAATTTTCTTGTTTAATTTTTGTTAAATTGAAAATAATTATTTAAAAAAAAAAACAAGTTACTTATGTTGACTAGTACTTAGAAGCATATTACAAGTGTAAATTAATAATACAGTAGAACCTGTTTTTGTGCGGTCCTTTTTTATGCGATTTTATTTTTGTGTGAATTTTTCTGTGCGATCCTTTTTTATGCGGTATATGAATTTCAACGGTTTTGGCATCTCTGTAACGTTTTCTATTAATGCACCAGTGGCGTAATGGAGAATGTTAGAGGCGGGCCCCGGCGCTCCTGCTGTAAAGTCAGATTTTGCCTTTAATATTTCCTACATTGGGTAAATACGTACTTGGCGTTAGTCAGGCCTTGGGTTCTCTAGAGCAGCGATCGCCAAACTTTTTGACCTCACGGACCAGTAAATTCATAATTTAAATCCCACGGACCACTAATAGAATTTTGTAACTTTTCACGTATTGTTTTGAATTTAATTATGTTTTTCAATGCATCTTAAAACATAACGTGATGAGTAAGTGTATTCCCAATTTTTCGGGGGACCAGCAAAATTTTCTCACGGACCACCACTTTGGCGACCTCTGCTCTAGAGTTCTGCCCCCCCCCCCGCGAGGCGTGGGTATACATTACGCCACTGTATTGTACTTATAGACGCTCTGTTCTTTTGTTATAAACAGTCTTCCGACAAAGCACATTCAGTTGCTTTCTCTCAACGCACCAAAAGCCTGCGCTTGATTAAAGACGAAACTTTCAATGACAATGACATTATCAATAATTTGACAGACTATGAAGATGGACAAGAAGAACCGGACTCTTTGAGAGCGGATATATGCAGGAATACAGCTTTCCAACAAATTGGAAAAGCATTTTCTTAAAATAGTAATTCTGAAAGGAGTATGAAATTTCAAAAAGAGCTTCGATCATGCATATCTAGTTATCGTGACATTTACAAGCAACTGACCAAACGACCTTCGACGCGCAAATACACTTATCTCTTACTTTATGGTGCCAAAAAATAAATCACAATTGAAATTGTATCTTAAAGTGACGAAAGCGATTTTGAATGTATTCATCACAGGAAGATGAACGCTTTGGATTACGATGAGTAGCAGTGAATTATGTAAATGCCTTTTGAAAGCTTCTCCATGTATACAATAAACTAAATGTTTCCATGTGTAATTTAATTATTTATTTTGTTATGGAAGTACTTTTTCATAAAATTCGTAAATAATAGTCGTATTTTCTAAGTGCGACTTTTTTTAAGCGGTCCCTCTCCACTGCATAAAAAAAAATTCGGTAGTATTTCGACGTTGTTTGCTATATGTAAGATCTTATGAAATATATATTTTCGAATATTCTTTTTGTGGAGTTTATTTTTATGCAGTCTCTATCTACCACTCAAAGACAGGTTTTACTGTATACATACCAAAAAAAGCCTTAAATTAGCATTTTTTTAAATAGTTTTTTATTCATATGTTTAACATGTACTAGGCATCTCACTATTATATTGAAATGTATTCTGTTTTTAAACAATATTCCTGTTATTTCTGAAACAAATCTGAGTGTAACTTTTTGACGAAAACTGAATTTAAGATGCTCGAAGTTTCCCAATTTTTTGAAAAAAAAAATATTCATTTTTTTTTTTTTTTCATATTTTTAATTAATACACAACAATGCTGAAAGTTAAAAAATTTTGAATATGAAGATAAATTTAGACTCTAGCAGAAAATCAGCAAATTGCATTAAAACTGAATTTCGAATTATTCAAACATACTGTACCAAAGTGAAGTTGTGTGGCATGTTCAAAATTTATATTTCCCTAAGAAATAAACACACACACATATATATATAATCAAAGAATTCTTAAGGTCCACTTCCCCCTTCAATAACACCTTGCACATTTCTCAGATATAATCTGGTTAATCGCATTCCACTATAATACGGCGAGTGCACGGAATGAATGCTTCGTCGATGAGAAGGACCGTGACGAGATTCCGGAGGTAGATTAACAGAGCGGTCATCCGTGAGAGACGTGGCCATTACTGACCTTTCGCTCTTCTCCCATCAATGGGTCAGGTATTCACTTTGTGCTAGAGTAGTGTTTTGAATTTCTCAAATAGAATGCCCATTAAAAGGTGCTGCAATTTTCGAAGCTCTTTCAGGATTAGGCGGCTAAAGTGTAGAACAGGGGCCCCTTTGGATTTGGCGATTTTTTATCTAGATATGGTGAGATAACAAATTTATTCTGGCAGACTGTATAATTTAGTAACCCTCGATTTTCGATATGTCGTTTTATGCAGATAAGATCACGTTTTCTTTTTAACTAATTGCTATTTTTTATTTAATAAATTTGCGGATGATTTTAAAAAGGCAGACGATTTTTAAATTAATAATTCCATTGTTTTATTTTTGTCATTTTCATTTTGCCTTCAGATTTTGTCCATGAAGGGTTTTTTGAATTTTTCTGCGCAATTTTCAACTATTCGATTTTCATGTATTTTGTTTGTTCCTTCGATTTATCCTGACGAGTATGTCTGAAACGTATGATTTGCGATTTTTCTTTTTCCGATTTGGAACGAAAAGGAAAGATGCCTGTAATGCAGTAGTGTATGGAAAACTGATTAATTGCAGCCAATGCCGAGTTCGGTTTGTAAGAAAGCTATGCGTTTGATTAAAAAGGATTCGAGTGATGGATATATTTGGGAATGCCGAAAAAAAGGTGCGAATGTGCATTGTATAAAAAGACCTGTAAGGAAGCATAGCTGGTTCGAAGAAGGTAAGCTCAATATGCTTGAGATTCTGAGGAATATGTGGGTGTGAAAGTCGAACCGTGACTTCGTTTCTTTCCAACTTAACGTTTCGAAGAAAAATTGGGTGAAATTGGATGAGTTTTTGCAGAGAAATATGTATAGAAATGAGTGAAAGAAATATTTACCCCCTCTTTTAGAACTTTCATGAGCACTGGTAAGCTTTTTTCTTTAATATTCTAATTTTCTTTTTCCTTCTACTTAACAAAAAAGGCAATTGTTATTTTTATAAATTACTTATAGCTTTATATACATATATCGCATTAATATTTCTTTATTTTTTATTGCAAAATGACAATTTGTTAATTCTCGGAACACCTATCGCTAGACTCAGTTATTTGGAGACCGATTCTGGTTGCCAAAAAATTGACATCGCCAAGGGATCCCCTGTTTTACATTTAGACCGATTAGGTTTGTATAGCTTGTGATGTTACTGCAAGAATGATGTACGTTTTGTTAACTTCTATTGCACTCGATCAGGAGTCGGCAAACCGCGGCTTAAAAGCCGCATGTGGCTATTTGCATAGATAGTTGTACCCCATTAGTCTTTTGCCTCTATGAGTAATTTAAAAAAATATTTTCTTTTATAATTACTTATTAAAAATACATATACCTGTATTGCATTGTAATGATTCCCGGCGGGGGAACCAGGAGCTGTGACGTAACTGTGAATTTCCCGCCACACATCTGTGAATCGGCATCTTTGTGGATCCCCACACGTGAATTTTGTACCTGTAACTTTAAAATTATTGCGTAGTCCCGTCTTGGATTGCCCCGGAAGCCTTTGACTCCACGAGGGACCTTTTTCCCGACTAGCCGGATGTAACTGGAAGAAAAAATGCCCGCTGATTCCCGAAGCGACAGAGAACGGGAGATGGTCTGACAATCTCCATTGAGAGCCGATCTCGAAAGAAACTCCTCCCTCACAAACCACATAATTTGAACTCTAATAGTCTTTTAATAAGTTTAATAACTTCAATGTATAATCTGAAAATAATAGCTGTGACGTGAATTAACTAAATATTTAAATTAATCAGTATCACGCTACCGTTATTTATCTCAAACGTCACATGCATATTGATGCGAATTATAATGAAATTAATCCGCGATCATTTACATAGTGAGATTCAAAAACCATTGAATCAAAGTCTGAAACACTTAAAAACATTATAAATTTAGTCACATTAAAACAAGCAGTTAATTTTCCAAACCTAAACATATTAATTCAACATTCAATCGTGCAAACATCTGAGGAAACAGTCATGATAATAATACTTCAATTTCTCGAATAAGCAGATCACGGGCATTTTTTTTAATATAAAGGGAAAACCGATGCCATAGGAGAAAATAAAACTGTATACAAACTTTATGCAAATTAGATAAAGCATGTTCGAGAGTGGTATGATTAAGTAGAGTCACAATCTACTTATGGCACAATCTGCGATCTACACTTGGTGGAAATTACAGGTGATATACAAAATTGAGATAAAAGAAGTTTGAAAGTTTATTTACAACTTATATACATTTAAATAATTGGCTGGCTTAAGATATTTTTAAGATAGTTTTTTCAGTATTAAATTGTTGGTACTTACGTATTTTCGAAACAATCGCCAACTCTATTAATAATTAGCCAAGTTGGCAACCCCGATTTCCTATGGGTCGTACGCACTGAAATGGCAACCAGGTGCTTCGTTTGGTATAATGTCGCTAATACGGTTGTAATTATTTGTCAGCACCAAATTGTTTTCCATTAAAGTAAAGCTTATAATCAATCTGTGAAAGTACTAGAATCAGTTCTAAAACTGTAAAATTTTAATTTATCGGTAAAAGTGCCACCATGAAAAATCACTCTTCAAGTGATTTCCAGCAATGACTTCGTATTTAAATGAATAAATTTGGAGCACCCATGACAGACCCGAGAAATACACTTAAGCTCCTAACAGAAGTGCCAAAACATATTCCGTATTTTATGACAAGCTTAAGGTATCCAACTACGTTCGGAACCGTAATTTTGTAAAAGCGTATAAATGGATAATATTTATGAAATTAAGTGTCACTTAGATTATAGAAAATGTATATATAAAATTGTTTTTATAATAGTATTACAATAAAAAAATTATTTAAGTACAATATTTTGACAAAAAATGAACATAGAATCACCAATTTTCAAAATATTCTCCTTTTGTGAAAAATGCTTCTATTATAATAATATTTTGCCTGTATATAGCTCAGACCTCTGTAGAGAGGCTCAACTAGAATTTTTGAAATATATAACTTATAAAAGTGGGTTTATCTATGTTTTACGACAACAGAGCGGAGCAAATTAAAAAAAAAATGCCGATAATTATTTCAATGGGTTGTAACTCCAAAAATAATGTGAATTTTTCAAAAAATCATAGTTGAGCCTCTGTACAGAGGTCTGAGCTATATACTGGCAAAATATTATTATAATAGAAGCATTTTTCACAAAAGGAGAACATTTTGAAAAAAGGTTATTCTAAGTTCATTTTTTGACGAAGTATTGTACTTAAATAATTTTTTTGTCAAAATGTCCTTAAAACAATTTTATACGTGTATTCTAATCTAAGTGACACTAAATATCATGAAAATTATCCATTTATGTGGGTTTTTTTTAAAATCACGGTTCCGAACGTAGTCGGATACCTTAAGTGTTGATAAAAAAGAATGTTGAAATGAGACTTTAGTAGAGCTTCCCCAAAATCAATTTATTTATTAGTGTAAACAACAAATTTTTGAATAAAGTATTTGCGTTATTTTTGGAAAAAATTCATTCTCACAAAGTCTGTGAAAGCTAAATTTGCAACATTATGAAATTTTGACTTTCGATGTTCTTGTATTAAGCTACTGAAGCAAACAAAATAATAATAATAATGATAAAAAAATCTTCCATATTTCATTGCTTTTGAAGAAATGTAGATTATATTTTATGTAAGATTTAATTTTGATATTATGAAAAAAATATTTATTAGAATGTTACAGTCTTAATCGCTACTACTACAATAGAAGAGAAGACAGTCTTGGTCGCAAGAGGGGAAAGACAACCGTCCCTCCTCCTGCACTAGCTTGAGCATTATTATTATTTTTTTTTTCATTTATATGCTTTTCTGTCTCGAAAGTATGACTATACCTGATCTAGTGCGTGAGAGAATCAGTTTCGAACTCCGATTTAACGAATTCATCGGGATTGAACCTTTTATTCGTTAAATCGGGGTTATTCGTATTATCGGGGTCCAAAAAAATTCATTTTTTTAAAAAATCTTATTATAATCATCTACACAACAAATATCCACAGTTAAAACCAACGCACTTTTTATTCAGCATCTAAAAATACTACTATTAACGAATTATTACGAACCAGTTACAGTCGAACCTCTATATTGCGAATTTTTCTATACAGGGAACTTTTCCCTGGAAACTTGAACATTTCATGATTTTTTTCGTAAAATAACCTCTCTATAGCGAAGTGCATTTTCTATATAACGAACTTTTTTTTTGTGATTCAATTTTTGTTTTCTCTTTTTTAGAAGTATTTCTGAAATAAATGTCAAGTTATTTTCCTTAACACATTTTATGGTGGTCATAAATATTGAACTAATTTTATAAGATCCTAACTCACCAAGAGCAATTGAGTTCTGGATGTTTCATCCAAGAAGGGCAACCTTTTACTCCCATTGTCCAGTTCACTAGAAAAATCTTCGATACCCCCTTTCACCCTCAATGGAGTTGTCTCGTGTCCTAGTTATAAAATAATAAATGTTTATTATTACTTGTTTGCTTTAAATTAGAAAATGTCCTTAAAATTCATTAATTTTAATATAAAATTATTTTCTTAATGTTGAAAATACAGTGTATTCTTCGACATTTTTTTTCTTGGTTTCCTTGCAGTTCTTTCATTCTTTTTTTTATTTATTATTTTTTTTTATGGGTAAGACATATCAAATAAATAGATATTGATTTACAAAAAGATGTGAATAATTACTTTATATATTAATATATAGTGTTTATGAATTTAAAATTTTTTTTGTTTTACGTGATTTATAAAGTATATTGAAAGCTGAACCTCTATACAAAGAATTTTCCATATAACGAACTTTTTTTCGGGATTTAGGGACTTCGTTATATAGAGGTCCGACTGTAATTGGAAATTTTAAAATAATGACTGTCGCCCAGCCAAAATGGAGGCTATGACCCTCAGCTTGAATCCGAGTGGGTTCGGGTTCGAATCCCGAATAAGACATGGTTGTATCTTCTTCGGGAAAGAAGTCGGTCTTTCGCCTGCAATGGATTCTCGTCTCGAAAGGAAAGCAGCGCACCCCTTCTTGTTATATGCTGGGATCATCATCTGTAATAAATGTGTATATTCTTCTGTTGTATTGTATGCTTTCTGTTCTTCTTCACTTGTATTTCATATGTTTCCAGGATAAAAAAACACACGACAACAACAACAAAGTAATGACTAATAGGATGTTTGACATTTTGTTTTTCGACTTTATGTAGAGAAGAAATATTGCGTCCTATCCATATTTCTGCAGGAGGAATGTTTTCACAATTTCCAAACAATGTAAAGAATTAGAAAATGCAACAATTTTGGTAGAAGTTTCATTATCAATTTCTGCTTAAAAATCGCTACGCATTTGATGCTTAACAGATTTTCAAAATTAAAATTTTCTGCAAAATCGTACGAATAATAAGTCTATCTTCTTTCAAGAAAAAAGAGCAAAGGTTGAAATCATTTAAGATGTCCCCTTCGTTGTGGAGTGGGATGAGATAAGGAATTCCTTGTCTTATTCAAAACCCACACTGTGTGTAGGTTTCACTCGTGACACATCTTCACCTATAAAGTCAAAAATAATGAATTGCACCCTTCGCTGTCAAAATTTGTTGCTCAGAAGAAAGTTTCTCTGTTTCGTGCAAAAAAGATGTCATTTGAAAAGAAATAAAAAATTTTCTAATATAAACTTTAAAAAAAAATTTTTTTTTTCGGTTGTTGAAATAATTTGTTAATTCGGGATTTTTACCTCTATATTTATTAGGGAAAAGAAACAATTCATTAAAGCGGAGTCTGGCTATACTTATAATTAAAGGAAGGAATCAACATATATGGCAATGTCAATAAAATTTTTCTTCTGGCAATAAGAATGAATAATAATAATATAAAAAAAGTGTGTGTGTACTAATGACCACATGATAGAAGTGATAACTTCAGATTTTGTAATGCTATTTCAGGGATTAGTCAGGTGAATAAAAACAAGGGGATATTAGTATTATCATATAAAATTATTTATTCATATGTATGTTTTTCGGGAAATATACAATCATATTTGTGAATTAATTGTATTCTTAGAAGGAAACAATAGGTTTATGGTAGCTGAAATAGGTTATAAATACTTTAGATTCAAAATTATTTCAATATCTAAAAAAAAATCTCCGTCAAGCGTTAAGAAAGGACGAATTAGAGAAGAGCACAGATTTCTGCCACCTCCCTCCGGGATGATGTCTCATTAAATATGTTCCATTCTTGCCAATTGAAATGTTTCTCGCTTTCTCACCGGTAGTATGTCCTCAGCTACAGGTGAGAAGCTATCTTTTAGAACGGCTCTGAGCTGTTGTTAATTATTTTGATAGCATCTTTTAAATTTTATGGAGCTTTCAATAAATTATACTCTCTTTTCTTTTTAATTATGATGAGAGGGTAATACCGATTTTTTTTTTTTGGTAAGGTACCTCGTATTTTGAAGCTGTGGGCTCCGTCAAGCGTTGTCCCGTACTTTGTCGTGCTTTCATTTGGATCAGCTGACATAATTAAATTGAATTTTGATTTTAAAAATCTACTAAAGGCTTTGATTTGTCTTTTGAAAAATCTACATTAAAATTCCCACTTAAAATAATAGGGAAATTTTTCAGACGAGTTCATCCGGCTTCACACAGTGTTGGCAGCTAAATTTTGATGAAATAATTTGATAATTTTCTCTACACTCTGATTTGGTGAAATATAAATAGTAAATATTAGAATTATTTGTCCATTTTCTGCTCTACATTTAGTTGCAGAAATTTCTCCGATACATGACTCATTAAACCCAAATGATTCAGTAGTATTTGATGACATCTATTTCTTAAGTGACTTAAGTTGTCGTATCTCCCTCTTTTTTATATATATAGCATTTCCACCAACTCTGTGATTGTGCCATTGAAATTTAGCAGTACAATGAAAAGTTGGAGCATCTATGTTTTCTGTATTATTTACCCAAGTTAAGCGCGTTAAAATGTATTTTATGAACGATTGAAAATTCCTCGAAGATAAATAAATAAATAAACATATAGAGAGTGTAAACTAATAGTAGGAATTGAATAACAAGTCTTGAAGGACTTAACATTAATACGGAAAATTCCGATCCATTATTACGAGCGTTACAAACCAGAGCGTAACAATGCTTGGCTTTTTAAAACGCATCATTCAAGTTCACTCTCCAGCAAAACGCGCCTAAACAAGTTATCACTTCAATAATAGTCAATCAGTTCGAGATAGTAGAGAATTACTCTGCTTTGCTTAGAATTTTCATTTCAATTCAACGCAAAACTGTACAAAAATATGTGTTTGGATAAAATATATCTTAAAAGTTACGCAATTTATTAATTTATTTATTTACAAGAACATGTTGAAAACCATTAGACAGTTTCACGCCATGCAATCGTATGCGTCCACCGTTTCTTACTGTTATTCTCACATCCAAAAAAGATCTAGAAAAAATAAATATCTTTCTGATAAAACGAAATAAAGAGGGTACGGTAAGGGATAAGAAAAACCTTAGTAATGAGTGGAAGCCTTGTGGTTTTTATGCCCGTCCTCCAGGACGCGAGTGGGGAGGGGCCTAAGCCGAAAATAGCTTCGGCGATAATCTGAGTCGAAGCAGAAAATACGCCCCGTGAGATAATCTTCTTCACTTAGCCGGAAGGGAAGAAAACCCAAGAAGATGTTTTGCCATTAGGTACAAAAACAAAGTACTCCTCTCGAGTTTATTTTCTGTTAAGTTGGTGAGTCTCTTCGCTGGGGGATAGCCGCAGACCTCTCTACCAAAGAATTAAATGTGGGAGGAAAAGAAGAAAATAAAAAGGATGAAACTAACACTTCCTCCAGATCTTTAATGCTTCCTTTAATTGTTTTTATCAATTCTCCGTGTAAGGTCTAACATAAAACATATTTGGATTTATCTTTGATATATGAAGACATAACGTTTAAATATGATAATTTTAAAATTCATTCTGCATGAGACATGCAAACATTTTGAGCTATCAATATACATACTGTTACGAGTTTTACGTAAAATAGTGTAAATTTGTATTTGGATATGTAATGTATTTATCTTACTCTATGTTATACTTTTATTATGTTAAAATTGTAATATTCACAAGCAACACCATCCCTTACGTTATAATGGCGATTCAATGGGAACTTGGCGATAGAGCCAAGTTGGTGACCATTTTTGGCGAGTACTTGACCCTATGGATTATTCTTAAAATTGGTGGAGTTATTAGTCCATGACGCAAGGGGATCTTTCTCGAAGGATCCTCGAGGCCTATAAATAGAGACGATGCTCGCCGAATCTGAGTCAGTATTGTTTCGACAGCCAAGCGATGCTTGCGAATAATCTTTTGCACACGTGTATTCTAGACTCTGATAGTTGTGTCTGAGCGCTATTGGAGGTGTAAAAATCATCTGAGAATTACTCTGTGAATTTCGCTGTGCATCCTTTATTTCAAGAATTGGTTTTTCGACAATAAATTTCCATCGCCCACGAAAAACTGTTTTGTTCTTTGCGACTGGTTTGCATAAAATTCTCGAACCCAGATCAACGCAACAATACCAATAGAGTTTTTCCTTTCTAAAGAGTGCTTCGTAACATTATTATTAGTTGCATTATTTTTAATTTGTGCGTATGAAAACAGTAAAACACAACACAATACAATTCTACTGTTCTCTTCCAGAATAAATTACAGTCGAACGTCTATATTACGAACCTCTATTTAGCGAATTTTTCTATTTTGCGAACTTTTTCCTAGAATCAAGAACATTTGACTATTTTCTTTGCAAAATAACCTTCCAATAATCGAAATATATTTTTTATTTAGCGAATTTTTTCTCTTGCGTTTCGTTTTTTTTCCTCCCTATTTTAAAAATTCTGGACATTTCAAATACTCTGTCTTTTAACACATTTTATGGTGATTAGTGGCCTTGAACTGATTTTACCAGGGGCCTAACTCACCTAGAGCAACAAAATTGTCGTAGTTTTTCAAATAAAAAAATACTCAAATAAAATTTACAAACTTAATCAGTAATTAAATGTAAGGACGCACATGTGGTAATGTATATTTAAAATTACTGGTTATAAAATTATGTAGGTATGCTTAAAATTACTTGTAGGCTTAAAATTAGAAAATGTCATTAAAATTTAATATTTTTATCATACAATTATTTTTTAACGTTGAAGATACAGTATTTTCCAGGAAAATGTTATTTTTTTCTTTCTTGTTTTTCTTGTGATTTCTTTTTGATGGGTAAAATTTATGAAAAAAATACGTATTAATTTACGAAAATATAGTGTGAATAATTACCTTTTTTAGAAAAATATAGTGTTTATGAATTTAAAATTTGTCTTATGTGGTTTATAAAGTATATTGAAGGATGAATCTTTGTAAGGTATCCGACTACCCTGAAATCATGATTCTTTTTTAAAAATATACAATTTTTTTATGATTTTATTTTATAGGCCATCTTAATAGCTTCATAAAAATACCAAGGTTTTCATTTTCCATTCACTAGAACAAAAACCACAGGTGTTTTAGTAAAAGCAGATGCCACACATAACTTTACATAAAATGTCAAACTTTAAAATGCGTTTTACACGAAATGTGTTTTTTCCGAAAAACTCAAACGGGGACAGCGATTGCTCAAAAAGTTTTTTAAAATAATTTGCTGAAATTTTGTGTGTATGTTCTGTATAACAGCAGAAGTGTTTTAACCTTCAGATTTATCAATCACTGTTTTATTACAAAATTTACAGTTCTTTATGTGAATACAAACACTGTTTTTTTAAGCAATTTCATATAACACACAGCTAGTTATATGAAATTATATAGCTTTTGTTTTTGTAAGAATTAAAATATCTCTTATCCTGAAGGCCACTTCAAAAAGGAATAGCAAAGTAATACATCGAAATTGAAAAATTGAAAATTTGTTCATTTACTATTTGTACAGAGCGCGGGTCCCGTTTATGCACAATAGTTTGTAAATTTTTACCCATTTTAGTAGTAATAATTTATTTTTCAATTCTTAATTTTAGTCTTTTTTTTCTTAAAATGTACTAAATAAATCTAAAAACTACAAGAAAATCTTTATATATCCATTATTTAAAAAAAAAAAGTTATCGCAAGTAGTCGGATACCTTAATGTGAATTTTCCATATAGCGAACTTTTTTCGGGATTTAGCGACTTCGTTAAATATAGGTATATACTATATAATACTATAATTATTATTATAGTATTATATAAGTGAAATATATAATACTATATTTCACATCGCAGGTTAATAGAGCCCTCTGAAAACTGTTGCAGGATTCATCCATTGTGTTGCAAAAAATCTTGATTCCTTTATCTTTAGTATTAACCGGTATTCCACATTATTTTACATTATTGTTGCATACTTCTTCAATTCTTTTTACAGTATCATTAAATACGGGAATCAATTTCATTTTATCAGTAGCTTAGATCCCAAACATTTATAATAAACGTCAATTAAATTTTCCCCACTGGCGATTGATTGTTATTTTTTGGTTGTAGTGATAAACTTGCTTTTATATTGGCCAATATCAACTGTCTTCAAACTTTTTTGACTCACGGAACCCTTAGTACCATAAGGTGTTTTCGTGGAACCTAACTCCACATACACACACTTAGAAGAATATAATGCTAAATATTTAAAATAGATCAATATGTTTTAGGCACTTTATGTAAATTAATGTTTATTAAAAAAATTGATTGTAAATCTAGTTTGAATATATAATTACCTGATTAATAATAATATTAATTTATAATCCAAGTGTCGCTTACCCATGCATTATATTTACTCGTAGTAAATGGGATATGTACTTGTAATTTTTTTACGCAAACTATGAAACAAACTGCTGAAATTAACAACGCTCGCATATTTCATATTCTGCGTTTTATTTGTTTTTATACGTTGTTCAATTCCTACTATTAGCTCACAATCTGTATTTATTTATTTATTTATTTATCTTGGTGGAATTTTCAATCTTTAATAAAATACATTTTAAAGAGCGCTCCATTGAGCTGAAATTTTATATACATGATTATTTTGGATGACAATACAATAATTTAATTGTAATTAATAAAAATTAATTAAATAAAACTAATTATTTAAGGAATTACAAATACAGCCACGTTGGCATCATTTTTGGCGATTTAGCGACCATTTGGGTGTCAAAACTTGAAAACGTTTTTTTCTCACGTTTTAAAGCATTCAGTTGAACTGAAATTTTATAGACACGATTGTTTTGGATGACAATACGATACTTTAATGATAATGAATAAAAATTAATTGCCACTTAATGTTGTGATTCTGTCATATGTATATACATATTTATATTAATTGTAACTATTTAATTAAAAGTGGCTAAAATAAAATTTTTCTTTGTTGATCTAAGTAGGAATTGACTTAATTTTTTTTTTATATTACTTGTTTGTTTTCATACGTTGTTTTGTAGCCACTCACGTTGATAAATATTTTTCACTTAAACACATTATTTTAAATAGCATTAAAATACTTCCAATGGCATAAAATACTAATTTGGGCCACACAAACAAGGTTTAACTTTAAGTGAGCCGAAAAGAAAATTAATGTTTATAGAAGTGTAAGTTTATTTCGAATAATACAATATAATAAACATAAATAAAAGAACAGAAACTATTAAATGTTTACATCCTAACACTTGACATCTCTTCTCTGCTATTATCTTTACTATTTTGGAAGAAATTTTAATATTTTATTATATATTAATGAGTGCTGGTATACTGGCCGCAAAAATGTTCGTTGTAAGCCGCAAGTTTGACACCCCTGCTCTATAAATTTTTGAGAAAAATATAAAAAATTATGTGAACGGATCATCAATATCGATACTTAAAAAATTTAAAAGAAAACTTAATGAGAAATAATAGAAGTTAATAGTTTATTTCTTTCAAATACATACTTGATCCTATAATTACTCTAACCGTCAGAATCATGTTTAGAAAATGATTCGTCGCTCCCATTGTTACAGCTGTCTTCAGAATAAGTGCCGGCATTGACATTTTCCCACACGGTGTCGGCTTTCGTGCCATCCAATACATTTGGTACACAACCTTTTTTTTTAAAAGAATGTATTATAGAAGAATGCAAAAGAATTATTAAAGACTTGGACATTTGCATGCAAAAATTATATTTTATGTATGCCAACGACGTACATTAATTTCATCGGTGTCGAATTTTCATTGGCCGCTGCTCTGATTCCGTTTTTTTTTTCTAGACATAAAATTGTCTACCTCTTTTTCTTGCGTCATAGTGAACTCGCCTTGATACTATTACCGATATCTTTAATGCTTTGGTGATTATAAAAGAAAGTGTATACAAAAACATTTCTTAAATACGAGCAGACATCGATATTTTGAATAAACTGGATACTGGAAATAAACTGTGGAAAATAAGATAAGTCATCAATGCAAATAGACAGAACGGAAGGTTACATTTGAAAAGGAGTGGAAACTCAATTTCCCGCATCCAACAAATGTTTTGCCTTCGATTCTAAGCTGCACCCGATTTTCAATAGCATTAACCTTGGAATAATAATGCGACTTAGATTCGAGTAAATACAGTATGTCATTCTTTCTTACTTCTTTGCCAAGAAATTTCATTTAAATATTTGTTTTCTTTTAATAATATTCTTTCTTAAGGTATCCGAATACTTGCGAGAACTTTTTTTTGAAAAAATGAAGATATGGGGATTTTTTTGTGATTTTTAGGTTTATTTAGTGTATTTTAAGCAAAAAAAATCGTAAAATTGATAGCAGAAAAAAAATGTATTATTATTAAAATGGAAAAAAACGTAAAAATGTACAAAAAATTACATAAACGGGGCCCGCTCTGTACAAAAACTTTTCGAACAAATTCTCAATTTTTCAGTTTTAATGTGTTACTTTATTATTCATGTTTGAAATGACCTTCAGGATAATAGATATTTTAATTTTTACAAAAACTAGAGCCCTCTATCTTAGTGACTACATGAAATTGCTTAAAAAAACAGTGATTATATTCACATAAAGGACTGTAAATTTTGAAATAATACAGTGATTGATAAATCTGAAGAACAAAATACTTCTACTGTTATACAAAACATTTACAAAAAGTTTCATTAAATTATTTTCAAAACTTTTTGAGCAATCTTTGTCCGCGTTTCAGTTTTTCGGGAAAAAAAACATATTTCGAGTAAAACGCATTTTAAAGTTTGACATCTTGTGTAAAGTTATGGCATCTTTAGTTAAAACATTTGTAGTTTTTGTTCTAGTGAATGGAAAACAAAAAGCTTGGTATTTTTATTAAGCTAATGAGATGGTCCGTAAAATAAAATCATAAAACAAATTTGTCAACTTATGAAAAAAATCATGATTTTAGGGCAGTCGGATAGCTTAAAATAATATTTTATATTTTAAATTTCACAAGCATACTCTAATTCTCTCAATTCGAACGTAGTCAGCTACCTAAAAAAAGCCTCTTTATTGGCTAAAGCTGTTTTTTGCAGCGCATTGCAGGTAACAATTTTTATATTTTATTTCAGTGTCTCTTTATAAACAGTAACTTCTACCGGGGAAAGCTGACTTTTTTTGTTGCATGTATCTCGATGCTCCCGAGAACTCATTTTAAAATGACAATTTTCTAAAAAGACAGCCATCCCATTTAATTTTCTCGATTTGTGAAGGACTCTCGAAAGAACTTAAAACACTTCCTTTCTTTTTCCTTCCGACCCATGCCCCCACCATCCCTCGAGGGTGCCCAATACGACCCCAGAAAAACGAAAGTGGTTAAAACCTCAGAATCGAGATTCAGCGCAAACTCTTCTGTAGGGAAACAAACTCTGCAGAAGAAGGAAGACACAATCCCTGCGATTTCACGCCTCCCCAACCCGTTTGTTTCTCTTTCCGGTTTAGTTGTTCCCTTCCTGCTGCTCGATTGTTACAACTTAATCAAACTTCCAGTGTTTTCACTGGGCTCCGAACTCGACTTAAGGGCTTTTCAATTACCAAGTGAGAAGCCTGGGTCTTCTTAATGACAATTAACACAATTAAGTTACTGAACTAAGAGACGCGTGCGGCGGAATTTTTAGCGCTGGGGTGGTGTTTTATTTTCTGCCCCGCAGCGTTTGAAAATTTTTCTGCGCTCTGAGATAAGGAACGCCGCCCACATTTCTGCTGGGAATGGGTAAAACTAATTTGCTGAGCAAGTTGGAAAGTTAGATTAGATAACCCCAAGTTCCCACGTATTCTTTGGGCATATTCGAAGACAATTACGCGCAGAGGAAAAGGATTCCTTTTTGTTCGTTTTCAAAAGCTCAATTTGGCTTAGGTCACTTTCTTGAATGACATTAACGATGCCTTGGACTTATGTTAAATAATGGGAAACGACACTATAAGCATTCATTCTGGGAGAAAATAAAATCATGTTCACTAAAGTGTGGAAAAAAGCAGTACATTTTAAACCATTATTTACTTCTCTTTAAATCAGTCAAACTTTTTGAGTATATAAAATGTTTTGCAATTCGTATTTCCCGCAGTTACACATTAAACTAAAATTGGTTCCTTCTTTTCAATTTCAATTACTACTATTACAGTTCTCACTCTCCCTATATATATATATAGGGAGAGTGAGAACTATATATATATATATATATCATGTTCAAATTTTCAATCATTAATAAAATACTTTTTATTCATCCACTCAAGTTCAAATGCATTTTTTAAAACTTTTATTGGATGACACTTGATATTAATACGGTTTTTCAAGTTAATTCATTAATTCTATTTAATGAATGAAGAAATAGTAACTAAGAAACAAAAAATAGTCTGACACCCTATATAGGAAGGAAAATGGAAAATTGCAAAGAAAATCGCTTTCTATTTTGTCATTTATTATTGTGATCCTGTCATATGTATATACATATTTATATTAATTGTAACTATTTAATAAACTGTAACAATAACATTTTCTTTGTTGATCTAAGTCGGAATTGACTTCAATTTTTTTATATTACTTGTTTAGATTAAAATACAGGGCCGTAGCTACCGCCGTATCAGCCGCATCAATGATACGGGGCCCTCAAGCTACAGTGGCCCCAACATGTGTAACTACAAGTCGAGCAACTGGGTTCTCATATCTATATACACAAGTAATCTAAAAAAAAATTAAGTCAATTGCTACTTAAATCAACAAAGAATTTTTTTTTTATTTTAGCGACTTTTTATTAAATAGTTACAATTAATATAAATGTGAATATGCATAGGACAGAATCACAACATTAAGTGGTAATTAATTTTTTTTAATTATCATTAAAATATCATATTGTCATCCAAAACAATCGTGTATATAAAATTTCAATTCAAATGAATACTTTAAAACGTGAGAAAAAAAAAACCTTTTCAAGTTTTGACACAAGTCACCAAAAGGTTCACCAAGTCCCCAAAAATAATGCCAACGTAGCTGTGGTATTTGTTAATCTTTAAATAATTAGGTTTAATCAATTAATTTTTATTAATTATAATTAAATTATTGTATTGTCATCCAAAATAATCGTGTATATAAAATTTCAGCTCAATTGAGGGCTTTAAAATGTATTTTATTAACGATTGAAAATTCCCCCAAGATAAATAAATAAATAGAGAGTGTGAGCTAATATTAGGATTTGAAAAAGGGCCCCTGAAGGAATTTTGATACAGGGCCCAGTCAGAACTAG
>BMAV01026885.1:146159-163233 GCA_019973955.1 Trichonephila inaurata madagascariensis
AGTTGGTCGTATCTGTTCTTTTGCAAACGAACTTTCTTTTTTTTTTTGTATCGATTTTAAAGCCTAAAACCTAAGTTTGTACTTTTCCCTTATTTATTATATTACTTTTAAATTCTCACTGCGCACTTATAGGCTTGCATAAAAAATGTGCTATTTACTTAAGGTATCCGACTACCCTAAAATTGTGAATTTTGTCAAAAATTGACAATTTTTTTCTGATTTTATTTGACAGGCCATCTTATTAGCTTTATAAAAATATCAAGTTTATTATTTTTCATTCATTAGAACAAAAACTATAAGTGTTCTAGCAAAAAAAAAAAAAAAAAAATGCCACTACTTTAAGCAATATGTCATACTTTAAAATGCGTTTTACTCGAAATATGTTTTTTTGAAAATGCTCCAATGGAGACAGCAATTTCTCAAAAAGTTTTGAAAATAATTAAATGAAATTTTTTCTGCATGTTCTGTATTATAATAAAAGTGTTTTAACCCTCAGATTTATCCATCACTGTTTTATTACAAAACTTACAATCTCTTGTGCAAATATAATTACTGTTTTTTTTAAAAAATTCCTGTAATAACTAAGATAAAGTGCTCTGGTCTTTGTAAAAATTAAAATATCTCTCATCCTATAAGTCATTTTAAAAATGAATAGCTAAACAAAACATCGAAATTGAAACATTGAAAATTTGCTTATAAACTTTTTGTACAAAATGTGTCCCATTTAGGTATTTTTTGTAAATTTTTATCAATTTTTTGCTATTTTAGTAGCAATAATTTATTTTTCTCTTTTTAATTTTAGTATTTCTTCCGTAAAATACACTAAACAAATCTAAAAATCACAAACAAAATGCTCACATCTCCATTTTTTTTTAAAAAAAAGTTGTCGCAAGTAGACGGATACCTTAAAAATCCAATAAGTCTGTAAGTAACATTTCTTTAAACTTTTCATATATTTTTCTTTGTTTGCTTGCGGAAAAGCTGGAAGTTGCATGCATACATTTTTTTTTATCAGAGAGTAGCACTCTTCTCCAAAAGGTTGGCCACCCCTGCACTAGGTGTACTTTATGTGTCTTGAAAGTTTGTAACCGCTGTACTGATACACCCTGTATTGAGACTCGAAATCGTTACTATAGTGCTGTGTGGAAATTTGGAGAATTAGGTGGGATCTCATTACTTGACAGGGGTTCAAAATTACGAAGTCCTCTGGCAATAACCCTTGTTTTGCTTCAGAATACGACGTAAAGAATCGATACCTCAAGCGACCATTTTGAATTCAGGAAAGTAATGCTAATTTTATGGAATGTCTTCTTTTCCTTTTAAAATCAAGAATATTATAATTGTTTAAACGTAATAAAGTACTATAGTGTTCGAATATTAATTGAGATAAACATCTTTGTCTTGTTTAAGTTGGCATGTGATTACCAGTGATGACTCGAACGGTCTCAAACCAATTATATTTGTCTCGAAATAGTGTGAAGGATCGAAATTTACTAAAATTTATTTGTTTGATTGGTTTAAGTGCTTGGGAAGCTCACAGTTGTTAGCCTTTTAGTGTGGCAGCTGGTCGTTATAATTTTATGTTCCGTGTCACACGCGTTAGTTTTGCTTGTTCAGAGATAGGTATTACTCCGAGGAAGGGTTCTAAAATAATCGTTCTTAATGAACACACTTCTATGACTGTGAGAGATATATTTACTGCAGTTGGTATGGACAAATCAAGCGTTTCAAAAATTTTAAGAACATTTCAGGATTTAGGATCATTGTCTCCAAAGTCAAAAGTGAAAATATGAGCACAAACGGAAAACTACTCCAAGAACTAGTAAAATTCTAAAACGGAATAGAAAAATAAACCGAAGAAAGAGAAAATCAAAGACTTTCGAAGGGATTTACTGTGTTAGGATGATGAAATGTGTACCTCTACTGTACAGAAAAGGCTTGTAGAAGATGACCGTAAGGCATAAAAAACCGAAAAAAAAAATATTTCTAAATTAAAAAATGTTTAAAAAAACGTTTAGCAGGGTCCAAAAAATACCGATTATGGACTGTTAACGATTGGAAGAAGGTGATTTTCTGTCATGAAACGTATTAATTTGTTAAGAGATACAAATGACGTATAGTTAGAAGAGGTGATGGTGAAATTCTGTTACCAGATGATATTAAATGGACTGTAAAAAACCCTTCTAAACAGATGTTTTGGAATTTTTTCACAACAAATGGCACTTTAAGATTAGTCCCTCTTAAATGCATGAGGAATTCTGTCAAATACATAGAAATGTTGCGCAGTTGATTGTCTCATTCATGGAAACATTTGAAGACACATTTGAACATGACTTGGCTCTTTGTCTCACTTCGAAATTTTCAGACTTTTAGGCGGGAAAATAAAATAAAAGTGCTTGGTTAGCTTGGTAATTCACCAGAACTAAATTCTATTGAGAACTTATGGCATATTCTCAAGAATAATTTAGCTAAGATGAGTTGCACGACAACAGAACTAATTATAAAAAGTGTTATACAAGTGTGATTCCACAATGATGAAATCAAGAACATGTGCTCTACACAAGAGGAATCAATGTCAAGACGTGTTGAAGAGGTTATTTCTGTTAAAGGAGGGAATGCTTCATACTAATAAAGAGATTTTTCAGTTTATTCAAGATATGCAATAATTAATGTATCCGAACACGTTGAAAATGACCAGATTCGGTCAAGATAGATACTTTTGTTTTCTATTTTATTGAATAGAGCTATCTTTTGGCTTTACAAAACATACTTTGTTTTGTTTCTACGCTACCTAGAGGCCAAGCTACAATCAATTTTATTAAGTTAGAAAAACCGGAAGTGGGCCTTTGATCTACCAGAAGCGGGCATTTAAATTGTTCGAAATCCATCATGGTGAGTCTGATTACTCAAAATATTACAAATGTATTTCTATAAAACTTTTTGAATCTGATATTTATGCTATTTTCTAGAGAATGTACTAAACTATTTCTTATTGTATGAATATTTTTTGAGTTGGGGCTTGTTATTTAAATAATGGTCTCATAAAGAATATGATTTTTCTTATAATGTTTACTCAATCAGCTCTAAAATTTTCAAGTTTTAATAAATTATTAAAATTTAGTACATTCTCTAGATAAATGCATCTAGATTTATTTGGTAATACTTTTACTAATATAAGTTTGTTACTTTTTTCTGTAATTGCATTGAAGTTTTACAAAAATATTGCTAAAATTTTACTTATAATTGTGAATTTTGTGAAATTTAGGCAATTTATTTTAAATATTGTTGGTTAAATATTAGTATTTATTTGTGTTGAGTCCTAAAAAAGCCTTTATAATGTTTAAACATGTTGTTTTGTCAAAAAGTATTCCGAACATGTTCGGATACCTTAAAAGCTATGGGTCTTGAACAAATTGTTTCTTCCCATTTGTCCCAATTAATTCGAAAGAGCCTCCAAAAGAGCAAAAAATGATGAAGGTTTGAAAAATATTTTAATTACTTATTCTTTCGTGAGTTTTCATAAATTTAAAAACATTTTGGAAATGTATTTAAAAATCAGTTAAAAAAATTACACCTCCTTCTTTTTTTGTTTGTTTTTGGGGCAGGTAGACGGGAGCCTTAAGTAATGATTTGATAGCTAAAAATTTATAAGAAACAAATCAAGTAATAAGTTTTGTAATAGTCTTAAAAACAAGTTTTTTAATCAAAAGCTGGAAACGATTCATAGACGCCCAGAGAATGAAAACCTTGTTACTAGAAATAATATAAATGGGAAGCCAGAATCAAAAAAGTACATGAGAAAGAAATGGAATCATGAGGAAGGAGAAGGGACTATTAAAAAAAAAAACTATTTAAAAATTCGAAGCTGTATCACAGATAAATAAAGATCAACCTGTAGCCTTCAACACAATATGAATAAATCTTACAGATTCGATAAAATAAATCTCTAGATTCTTAGAAATCTACAAGATTGTATGGTTTTTTTTTCCTGTATTTAATTTAAACGGAAACGGTTCTTTTTACCCCCTATTATTGGTATTGAGAGTGCCGTAATGAAATTGAGCTTCGAAGGCGGTTTTTATTCAAGAAAACGAGTTTTCATGTTCTGAATTGTTTTAGTTTATGACTGTTTCTTAGACGGAAACTTTTATTGTAGAATGTTCGTTTTCAAATCGCGAAATACTTCATTGGAATTCCAATCATTCTTCGCAATCACTAGAGCGTGTTTTACTTTTTGTGGTAGAAAAAAAGCAATCAAAGTCTGTCTCGAAATAAATTTATCCTAACTATTAATTTAACTAGCAGAAAATCTGCGCTTGGAATGTTTTTTATTAAGAAAGAACAAGAAACTTGAAAAAGAAATCGACTAGGATTTTACATTCGCAAAGAATTTTTTTTTCTGGAAGCATATGTCTTGATCCATTGCATTTTAATCATAAAACTTTTAACTGTGTTTGATCCATAGGAGTTTGATACTTTAATATAGCAATGATTTTAAATCATAATTACAAAATTGTTTCCAAGTAATTAGAAAAAATCATAGAATAATATAGTTTAGTTTTATTATTGTTTTTCAAACTAATATATGAAAAATTCATGTGCGGTATTGTTTATACTAAAATAATGTGGAAAAAAATAGTATTCAACTTTTTAATAAGTGTTGTCTTATTCATTTGCTTTGATTTCCTTATTCTTTGTTTAATATTTCCTGATTATGAAATATTTGTGCGGTTCACTTTTATTTTCATTTCGTCGTTTAGTAGAATTTTATTTTGTTTTTGATCCATTATACTTTATGCAACGAGCAGTCACAAATTTCTCTAAGTTAAAATCTTCTAAATAAACTTGAGAACTGAAACAAATTATGTCTCATAGTTTTATACAAAACACTCATTTCGCATTTAGTGCTGATTAATCGGTCAGATTTTTATTAATATTACATTATTTACTTACATTAGATATCAATTATATTGTTACGAATTTTGTGTAATGAATGCTTAAAATAGTGTAAATAATTTATATCTTGACGTGTAATAGAGTAATTTTATGCAAAAATTCTAATATTAGCAAGCAACGCCGTTCTTCACATTATAATGGGGATTCAATGGAAACTTGGTGAAATGTTGGAGATAAAGCCAAATTGGCATCATTTTTGGTGACCATGTTGGCGACCCTATTGATGCTTCTGAAAATTACTGGAAAAATCTATTAACATCTCGATCTATGACGTAAGCAGATTTTTCAAGAAAGACCCATGCAGATTATTAATAGGATCCAATCGCAGAAGTTAAGTTAGTATTGTTTTGACCATTTAAGAGTCTGTTTTGTTTTGACCGTCGAAGAGTCGACTACCGATTAGTTATAACGATCGCGCGAATGTATTACGTATTTCTGTTTTAAGGCACTGATAGTTGTGACTGACAGAAGGCCTTCTGGGATTTATTTTGCAAATATCGCTGCTATATCCTGTATTTCTAAGGATTGTTTTTCCACAATAAATTTTTATCGCTCTTAAAGAACTGTTTTGCTCTTTGAGATTGATAGCATAAAATTAATTGAGCCCCGATCTACGTAACAATATATTTTATTATTTATTCAATTCCTACTATTAGTTCACACTCTCCCTATATATATATATATATATGTTTATATCTTGTTGTATCTTGTTATGTATATATCTTGTAAGTTTTCAATCGTGCGTTAATAAAATACCTTTTATTCCTCCACTGAAGTCCTAATACATTTTTTAAACTTGCAGTGGATGACACTTAATACAGTTTTTCAAATATTGATTCATATAATTAAATTTTATTTTTTTAATTTTAAATTTATTTTGCGTTTTTTTCTAACGAAGTTACTACTAACTATAACAGATGGCGCCACGGAAGTTCAAATATATTTTTTAAAACTTGTAGTGGATGACATGATGTTAATGCAGTTTTTTCAAATATTTTTTTTTTTTTTTATATATGTATAATTCATTAATTAAATTTACTTAACTAAAATAAAAAAAATTTTTGTTGACTGAAGTAAGAGTTGACCTTAAAAAATATTTTTTATACTCGCTACTTATTTATCATATTAATTCAAGAGTTGGCAATCATGTGCTATGTAATTTAGAACCACCTTGTTAGAGATGACGTTGGCATTTATCTTTTCAAACTTCCACACCACGTTTTTGAAGGACTTTTAGCTATGACTGAGGTTTAACGTACCACAATTCCTCTACTCTTTACGGGTTTTTAGTGCACTAAGATTCGAACCCACGACACGACTGAGTTCATGCCCATAACCATTTGGCTATCAGGGCCACATGAAGGAGATATCAAAGAGATTAATGAATGTAGGCTAAATAGTAATGTAGCAAGTGCTGATTTATCCATTGGCACGCTTGGGGCGGAAACCCAGGGGCCTGGAGTTGCTCAGAAGGGTTCGGATAAGCTGGACTGAACTAGAATTTCTGGGATAAATTTCGATCTTCTTGTGCCAAGGGGGACTGTAGATTTTCTGCCCAGGCCCGAAATGAGTTTAAATCGGCACTGAATGTAGCACTACCTTTTCCCACAAAAGGAATCATGGCAAATCTTGTATAAGATTTATTCATAAAGTCTTCGTTGCACAACTTATAACTGATCCTCTCTTCTTATATTTAAGTAACAGGAATATATGTTCCGTTTTTTCGTACGGGTGAATTTTTAAATTAACATCCAAGCAATTTCTTTCTTTCTCCAGATACATTGCACAGAAATTTTCAATGAAGACCCACGTCCAACCTGATGCTAAATGATAAATACAAGACTATTAAAATAGCCGGTTGGGTTGCGTGGTTGGTTTGTCGCTGGACTTCTGCACCCAAGGTTGCGGGTTCAACTCCGGCCCAAGTCGGTGGATTTTTATGATGCAGAAAATCGACAGTGGCCATGTCGTATGATTATACGGCATGTAAAAGATCCCTAGAGTGTCCGTTTGGCTCGGATGCTCTCAGAAAAATTAAATCCTAGTACTATTTTGCATCGTCAGAGCTCAGGTGCCTCCCTCTAAGGAGAAAACTGAGCATCAAAATTACCTGCGTTGATTGGTATCCGCCTATATGGTGCCGCACTAAAAAGAGGTACCAGCTTTTGGGAAATGTACTAGGTCTGCAATGGTTAACCACCCATCCACAGCCCATTAGGAATAAAGAAAATACTTTTAAAATATTTTTTTTCTAATTAGTCCCTCCCCCCCTTGATAATCTTCTAAATAATTGCCAATGACTTTTTCGAAAAATATGTTTTTATGATGGTTCAATGAAAGAAAAAATGGAAAAATATCAAGATCTTCAAAAATAGACCATGATGTCATATGACGAAATATGCACTCACAACATTCAAAACGGTTAACTGTTTCCCTTCCTGGAAAAAAAAAAATGCATAAAATTTATCAATTGATCTCCCTCGGTCATTTTCTGAAAAGAAGGTGAATTGAACGCTTCTCAAACGTAATAATTCCATATCATTTAGATGTCATTCAGATGGAACGATTAAAAAAAATTTAAAATCTGATATTCATGTGTTTTTCAATGTCCACCATTCGTTTGCCAAAATTCAAGTATACTCATCCCACAAAAAATAAACCTATATTAAGGTATCCGACTACTTGCGGCAACTTTTTTTAAAAAGAAAATGAAGATATGGGTTTTTTCTTTTTTTGTGGTTTTTAGATTTATTGCTACATTATAAGAGAAAAGGATAAAATTAAGAAGAGAAAAAGAAATTCTTAGTACAAAAATGGGTAAAAATTTATCAAAAATTACTTAATCTGCGTCATTTTGTATATAAAACTTATGAACAAATTTTCAATTTTGATGTGTTGCTTTGTTATTCATTTTTTAAAATGATAATAATGGTCGCATAAATAATGGTCATCGATTGCAGACCAAAACATAGCTGAAATTCTCGTAATATGAATGGGTTCCCACTTACATCAGCGGTCAGTCAGTTAATCAACACTACTGCATTGAAGTACTAAAAAGACTTCGCGAAAAAATTAAGAAAAAAAAGGCCAGAATTGGGGTGGATAGCTGTTGCACCAAGACTATGGATCCGTTCATATGACTCTATCTGTCAAGCAGTTTCTGACCAGCAAAAACATTATTGTGATGGGGCATCCTCCTTATTCACCTGATTTGGCCCCATGCGACATTTTTTTTATTTCCTACAGTTAATTCTTGCTGAAAGGGAATCCATTTCACCTCAGTTGAAGAGGTTCAGACAAATAAGGTAACAAAACCTCGTTCCAGAAATGTTACCAGCAATGGCAACACCGAATGCAGAAGTGTATGAATACTGGAGGGAACTGCTTTGAAGATGATAATGTCACGGATAATTGATTCTGTAAGTACAATGATTTATTGGACCAGTCTCGTTTTTTTTTTGTGTGCGCGTCACACCTCGTATATCATAAAGTTTGAATTAATCTGTGTTTATTTATATTTGATTAATGTGATAGTTTTCGATTTCTTTGATGCTTAACCCAATAGACTGATCTCCCCACTTTTATTTCTCTTACATTTTCTTCAAAAATAATCTTTTCTTAATTTTTCCTAACCCATTCAAAATAATTCTTGAATATCATTTCCTCTCTTACTTAGACATTCTACGTATAACCTCTTTCCATAATTAAATACAATTTTTTCCAGCTGAAAATGCGATGCAAAATTTTAATAAAAGAGCTTACAATCCCATATAGACATCCTTTAAAAATATTTTGTTTGAAAAAAGCCACAGATATTGACAGCAAAGAAGTTCGCTTTAACCCTTTATAAGGCCGCAGGAAGTATACTTCTCAACATCTTTGTTAATTTTTAAATGGCCATGAGAAACTATTTTCCCCACCTGTGATTTACGAGGTGTGATAAAGAAAAAAATTGAGATTGGTCCAATAAATCATTGTACTTACAGAATCAGTTCTCCGGGACAGTATCACTTTTAAAGTAGTTGCCTTCAGCATTCGCATTCGCTGCTGCTATTGCTGGTAAAAACTCTGGAACTAACTTTTTTTGAAGTCCCTTTCGGAGATTTTCCATTTTGGTCTGAACCTCTTCAATTGAGGTATAATGGAATCCTTTCCAGCAAGAGTTAACAGTAGGAAATAAAAAAAAATGTCGCATGGGGCCCAATCAGGTGAATAAGGAGGATGCCCCATCACAATAATATTTTTGCTCGTCATAAACTGCTTGACAGTTAGGGCCGTGTGAGTGGATACTTTGTCTTGGTACAACGTCCATCCAGCACTCCCCAATTCTAGCCTTTTTCCCCGAAGTCTTTTTAGTACTTCAATACAGTAGTGTGAATTAACAATCTGACCACTTATGTGAGTGGGAACCCTCTCATATTACAAATTTTGGCTATGTTTTTGGTTTGTAATCTCTGACCTTGGGCGTCCAAAAGGTTTATCATCTTCCTCACTGACCCTTCCCACTGAAATCCTTTTATACCACTCAAACGCATGTGAACGAGAAAAGTTTCATTTCGATAAGACTCGGATAATATTTGACATATTTTCGTGGTTGGTTTCTTCACATGAAACTTGATGTTGATTCGACATTCTCCCAGCACATGTCCATTCAATGACGCAGCACTCCCAACTGGCGGGATCGATTAATGCGAAACTGACCACATGGATAGAGGAGGTGAGTAGGATGACGCCACCAAAACAGTTATTGCCAACTCCAAAATTTTTTTAAGCTACACACTTAGTCTCGTTTATTTTGTTTTACACCTTGTGTGCTGCTATTAGCATTGCCAATTGATTTTTGGACTTTCAAGTCATAAAAGCAAAGGAGGACTTGTTAGATTTCTGAGCAGCAAGAACACAGTTCCAGATGACGTATGACTGACTATAGTTGGCGACCATATGCCAACTTTACAAAAAAATAGAGACGCTACCGTTTGGGATCAATTAAAGCTACTGAGAAACGAACAAAATATGTTTGTACAGCCTGAATTGTTCTATTATGTGTTGATCTCTGTTTTCTGAAACTCCATGGGCAGTAATACGTATAAATTCTTAAATTTTTGTGTGCAAAGTAAATCTAAGTTATAACTCCTTTTGTGGATTTTATTAAGAGTATTTGCAAAATATATATTTTAAATATCATACATGGGATATAAAAAGAAATGCATAAGATATGTTGTTCTACCTTTGAAAAGCTCCAAGTAGGCATTGGGCAACGAACTCATCCCCCTTTCCAAATTTTCTTAAAAGTAAGATCGTTTTTAGATAATAATCCAGGGCTTCGAACCAAACTGAATCAAAAATTGGAAAAAAAAAATATTATTTTGGTCGGAGCGAAAATCGGAACTAAACCGAAAAAAAGTATCGGTTTACTTCGGTTCGTTATATCTTCAATCATTTTGTTACTGTAACCAACTTATCGATGTTTTTTAATTTAACGTCAACCATATAATTATCATCATCACATATGTGCATTGCTTCTCGATTTCCTGTTTTGATGTTCACTAGTACTTTTCTGTTTCAGTTTCACTCAAAACAACTTGTAGGCAGATTGAATTGAATTGAATGAACTAGAAGTACACAGATAATTTAAGATAGGAATATACACAAAATAAAATTATTCATTCAGAACTGAACCAAAAACCGGAAAAAAACCCTTTATTTTGGTTGGAACGAAAACTTGAAATGAACCGAAAAATGTATCGGTTTATTTCGGTTCGATAAATCTTCAATCATTTTATTACTGTAACCAATTTATCAATGTTTTTTAATTTAACGTTAACCATATAATTATCATCATTACATGTGCAATGTTTCTCAATTTCCTGTTTTGATGTTCACTATTGCTTTTCTGTTTCAGTTTCACTCGAAACAACTCGTAGGCAGATTTAATTGAATTGAATGAACTAGAAGTATATATAGATAATTTAAGATAGGAATATACACAAAAAAAAAATATTCATTCGGAACTGAACCAAGAATCGGAAAAAATCGTTATTTTGGTTGAAATGAAAAACCTGAAATGAACCGAAAAATGTATCGGTTTATTTCGGTTCGATATATCTTCAGACATTTTATTACTGTAACCAACGTATCGATGTTTTTTAATTTAACGTCAACCATATAATTATCTTCATTACATGTACATTGTTTCTCTATTCTTTATTTTGATATTCACTAGTACTTTTCTGTTTTAGTTTCACTTTAAACTATTGGTAGAATGCAAATTGAATTGAATTGAATGAACTAGATGATTTAAGATAAGAGAATATACATAAAATAAAATTATTCATTCGGTGCTGAACCAATAATTTTTTTAGATAACCCGGAGTGAAAAAAAATTACGGTTCCAAGCTCTGTATTAATCAAAATGAATTTCTTTTTTATAAATCAATCTTAATCAAAATTTTTTTTAACATAACATTATCAGAAACAAATTGCTCTATAAAGAGTTAAAAAGAAAACACAGATTTCTTCTTATTGAATCCCTATTATTAGTTCACTTCTCTCCTATAGATACTTATTTATATATATATTTATATCTTGTTCAAATTTTCAATTGTTCAAAAAATACTTTCTATTAATCTATTCAAGTTCAAATACATTTTCTTAAACTTGTAGTGGATGACACTTCACTTTTTACAAATAATAATTAATTAAATTAAATTAAAAAGGAATAAATAGTAACAAACAAAAATAATAGTGCAACAGCATATGTAGAAAGGAAAATCGTTCGTTATGTCTATGTAGTGCAATAGATAGCGCGTCCAACTTCTCATCCAAAGGGCGTGGGTTCAAATCCCAGCTGGGATGGCCAAATTTCTGAGAATGTGATTTCTTTTTTAGTACACTATCTTATTCGAACAATTAAATTTAATTAAAGAATAAATAGTAACAAAAATAAAAAAATGGTACAACAACCTATACAGAAATAAAAATGGGAAATTTCAAAGAAAATCGCTTTCTATTTTGTCATTTGTTATTGTGATTCTGTGTCATGTGTATATACATATTTATATTACTTGTAACTATTTAATAAAGAGTAACTAAAATAAAATTTTATCTGTTGACCTAAGTAGGAATTGTCTTAAATTTTTTTTAAAAAATTACTTTTCAATCTTAAATTTACTAAAGTATTATTCATAAGAAATTGTGAATTCAGGAAATAGGTTCGATTTTTTGAATTAAATACCCAAAAAGAATATTCAGTTTTTGAAGAAGAATCTTTTTCTAATAGTTGGGAAACGAATCCCAAAAAATCTGTTCGGGTCACTCGACTTTCCTGCTGAATTGGCGGGAAAACTCACACCCCAAAAAGGAACTCAAAAAGCCAATATATATTCACCGTAAACATTCTTACTCTTCAACTCCTGCCCGTGGTAAAAAAAAATGAAAGTTAAAAAAAAAAAAAAATTATTCCCAAAAAATTCGTTTTTTCACTTTTTTTTTTCATTCAACTCTCGGACCAAAATTGTGTTTCTATTTTGAGTCTGTGAGTTTCGCTTTCAGTTTGTATTTATTTATTTGCCTTCTGGGTTAGAAGAAGAAAAAAATACTGGAAAAAGTAAAAAAAAAAAAATTCCTGTTTTTTGACCCATTGCTTCGAGTTTTTATTGAATACCTGACACTAGAATCTTGAAGTGCTCCAGGCCGACTACGTTGTTATTGCTATCCCTTTCTCTCCTCTCCACTCGCTTTTTCCTTTTATTTCTTTTCCACAATTCTAAGAAACATCTATTTTTTTTTCTTTCTAAATGTCATCTTTCAAATAAATGAAAAAAAAATAATAATAAAAATAATAGAAAACTGTCATCTTCAGGGCTTTAATTGAAATAAATTTTTTTCTTTCTGTTTTTAGATGATTTTTTGCTTTGTATGTTTGAAGAGTTTTAGTTTTAGGGCATAATGCAATTTATATAGAATCGGACCCCGATTTAACGAATTCGTCGGAACCGAACATTTCGTTCGTTAAATCAGGGTCTAAGCAAAATTCAAATTTTTTGCGCATATCTTCTGACGGGCTCATCGCGATTTCAACTAATTTTCCTCTTGGGTTTCTTTGGGACCAGAATGGCAATTCTTCCCAACCAACTCGAGAAGAGAAGAGTTAATACTCAAATTAGTAATCTTATAAATAGAAGAAGTTTAGCGTACGCGGTGTGGCTATGAGAAGTGAATATACGAGGTCTATGTTTTGCCAGTGCTTAAGTTAAAATGAGAGGAAATCCCGAGTTCAAGATTTAAGCTATCCGTACCTGTGCGATCAAGATAAAGGTGGATACCATTCCATAAGGATAAAACCCCCGTCAGTTAGAATCAAGCGAATTGCTGTTTACCCAAGCTATAACGGTAAGATTGTTAAATTTAGTTATTAAGAACTGTGTAGAGTTACTGAGATTACAAATAGTCGGTAGAGTTAAATATAGTGGTCAGTTGCGCGATTATTTGGTAATACGCATTGTGTGTCTCTTTACTCCAGAATCACTTGAATTCAATATTATTATTATTGTATAGTGTTTAAGTTAAGATCTTAATAAAGAGATATTAAGATAAGCGATATGGGCTGCTTCTTCGTTCCTTCCCACAGATCTAGGTCGCGAGAATAATGTAGAAGTGGGGCACCCCCGACAGAGTGCCTTACAATCTTTTTGAAATTCTATAATAAGAAACTGCACAAAAAATTTCGATGGTTAGAAATTACAAGCTTTTTATTCAACAGCTAAATATATTATTAGGGAAATATTACGCACTAGTTAATTGGACATTTTAAAATACTAACCAACAGATGTTTGAAAATCTATTTGATTCTGGAGTCGGAAGAGTTCTTTTTTCGACTTCATCAGATGTGTGTCATCAGATGTAAAAATCTTAAAATCGTTAAAAATTTTAAAATATTCCTAGTATTGTGGAGTGGGGTGAGATATGAAAAGAGTTTCCTGTCTTATTCATAACTCATACGAGAGGTTACACTCATGAATCATCTGCACCTGTCAAGTCTAATAATAGTCTGAACATCTTCACGTCAAAGTTTGCTACTCATAAGAAAAATACTTTTTCTGTTCCGGACAAAAAGGATATTATTTGAAAAGAACATCCAATTTTTTAAAATTCAAACTAATAAAAAAAAATTCAACTGTTGAAATAACTCATTAAATCAGGGTTTATTATCGGTTAAACAGGGGGTTTTGTCTTCATTTTTACCATGGAAGGAGAAAAATCCGTTAAATCGCGAAATCCGTTAAACAGGGTTTGTTAAATCGGGGTCCGACTGTATTTATCATTTATTTCACAATTATATATATAATTTTTAATGGGTACTATTCGAGTTCTTCTGGGGAAAATATTCTTTAACTGTGATTTAAATTTAAAAATCCTTTTCCGTAGAGATCAGTTTGTGCAAATGTAACAACTATTTAAGTGTCTGTCGTTGAGTATATGTGGGTTAATTGTTAAGCGTTAAATCCAAGTATTAGTGAAGTAGAGCATGGACTAGGTGGTCGCGTGTCTTGAGTTAAGTAGTCGTCGTAGAATCCACCAGGATTTGATGAAGTAAATTTCCTTGGAGCTGACCAAGCTATTGGGCTTCGAGAAGGATCATAACAAGGATCTTCAACTCCAGATAAGTACTTTCAAAAGTTTCGTAAATTCGATTATGGGTTAGAATTTCATATTGCTCCCAGAGTTAAATTAGAAGATTGTTGGTTTCATAAAGTGCTAATTATAAAATAAAAGTAGCTATTTTTAAGATCATCTCTACTTCTTCCTTGAACCCTCTCACACCCGTGACCTTCGACCGCGAGAATTTTTTTTAATAATATTCTGCCGAAGCATTTTATACAGTCTGAAATAGAATTTTGTTTTGGTGTATTTTGGAGTATTTGTTAATTTTTGGTTATGTCTAGTGAAATAATAATTGATTTACCTGATTTATATGTGTTTAAACGTTATAACATACCACTCAATAAGACTCAAGCCTAATATACAGATGGAGCAACCTTCTAACTTTCTTTAGTCTAAACTAGTAGTATTAATTTTCAATTGGTACGTGTCAAAATTTCGTGATAATATCTTGTTTAGTTGAAAATTTACATAGATTTCAGTGAAGCAACATTTGTCTGCTTAGAAACCATTGATGAAAAAGAATTTCGTGTGTTAATATTGCTTTTTGATGGTGGAAAAACACTGTTCAAGCAAATTAATGCATTTCGAACTACTTTCACACCCGCCGTACAGTCCAGACCTTTCCTCTAGGGACTATAGGCTTTTTGGAGACCTTAAAAGAATGCTATAGGGAAAGAGGTTTGGCTTAAATGAAGAAGTGATTGTCGAAGTTGAAGCCAATTTTGAGATCAAAGATAAATCGTTCTACGAAAAGGGTATTAAAAAAATTAGAAGAGCACTGGGCAGAATGTATCATTCTTGAAGGGGAGTATCTTGATAAGAAAAGTTCAATTTTGCCTAAAAGTTGTTGTTTATTAGTTAGGCCCGGGCTTACTGAGTGATGTGTTACACATATATCAAATTTGTTATAAAATTGGGCTAAAAGAATAAATAAACATTAATCACAACACATGACATAATGTTTTGAAAATATTTATTTATTGCAAACAATTGCAGGCAGCTTTCGTATTACACAATACTTATGATGCTGTTTGATTTTAGAATATCGGCTTGGGAAGGAAGTATGATCTATTTAGTTGGGCGTAATAATTAAAACAGATTGAAAGAGAGGATGGAAAGGGAATTATTCGGATATACGACGAAGTGCCAGGAGAAGTTAGTACAGTGACAAGTGGAAGCCGTGAAATTGTTAGTGATCTCAAAGGGAGATATTGACTTAAGAAAATGTCACTCAGTAAATCTACTGGAAAATAGGTAAGACTCTTTCTAGATATCTGCTTAGAGATTTCACTTAAATGTAATATTTCTATTTCGTTAGGGTTCGAATAAGCTAATGGATAGGCGTGTATAACTATTCTTGATATTGGAATTAAACTGGAAGTGGGGTTACGTGGGGCACAGAGTCACCCCAGGTTCACGAAATCTTTAAATCTGAGAAAACTGTTTATTTGTTACAATGGGACCTTATCAGCATTCTTCTATATGACATTCTTGTAAATAAAAATGTACTTGTCCCATATCTCCCTCTTTTTCGGGAATGGCAAACGTTTTCTTACAATCTCAAGGCACTTGGGGTGATTGAGTTTCCTCACGCGACCACTTCTGTTCCAAAATATTTTCTACGAAAAGGTTGCATTTTCCCCTGTGAATAAGTGGTTTTGATTGCTGTTTTGTACGACTCATTATGGTTTATTAATGTAAATGAGCAGATTATTAAAAAAAATGGGCATTTAAGTTTTTTATTGGATGAAGTTTAATGTGATCAAGTGAGTGAAGAACCCGATGAAATAATGGATATTTATCATGATAGGAAAAGTAAATTTGAGAAAAGCGATGAACATGAAAGTTTGAGTTGAAAAAAAAGTTTTCAAATGCTACCTAAAAAAAATCCATCACGAAAAATACAAAGTCTTAAGTATAACACAAGGCATACTGTGCCCTGTCAAAAAGACACAAGCGAGAACAAAATCTACATGCTATTCGTCGATCATCAAAGGACAATAAAACTACAATAACTTGAACAAAACATGACAGTTCCACCAGCAAATATTATTCCTTTGATGCTAACGAAAAGTGTCTGTGATTTGTGTCCTTTAATAAGGTCACGCACACTTGAAACTGTTTTAGTTCAAGTTGATTAGATTTTTTCTCAAGTTATCAAGGAAAAATTAAAATTAATTAATCACAGGAATTACGCTTTTTATCGTGTACAGTAAAAATAGTTATAAAAAAGGTTTGGGGTGACTTAGTCACCCCACTACTATTACCGTTAGTATCAAGTGAGAGCCTGCTCCCGAGTAAAGAAGGAATAAACATTTATTTAAAGATCCACTATATCGAAATAAAATCATGATCCTATTATATCTATGTTGAGTTAGAGTTTGAGGTTTTATTAATGTCATACTACAAAGGAACACGAGGACTATTTGCGACGGACCTTGTAATTCTGAATTTC
>BMAV01026885.1:203578-214735 GCA_019973955.1 Trichonephila inaurata madagascariensis
CTAGATAATGGTATCTATAAACTTTATAAACGAAGGTTCCAACTTCTTTATCCTAGGCTTCTATTCTTTCCAAAACTATCGGACTGCTAACTCTTGATGTGCAAGATTTCACACTAAGCTTTATCACGCTATCGATCAGAATAATTCCACACTACTATCTCTAAGCTTGCCGCGTTATCTCTAGGCTTGCCACGCTATATCTAAGCTTGCCACGCTATATCCTATCATCAAAGCTTCTATCCTTTTATAGTAAATCTCATTTGCATAATATCTTTGTTTATCTTCTTGGTATTGGGTTGGAAAAGTTTTGCCATTAATCGTGGCCGTCAAAGAACATAGGAGTTATGTTAACAGAAAGACGCGAGAGACGTCACAACATTATCACTTTCTTTTAAGTACAGGTCTCCGACCTTTCACGCTCGAGGGCTAAATTAATAAATTCACAGTGATCTGCGGTCCACATCAACAAATTCACAATAATCCACGGGCTACACGACTGTCCAAAAATATTGTAGTTAGGACATTCATATAAAAAAAGGGAGGTTTTTGTCTTTCATAACTACAACCAATTCTAAGGGAAGAGATGGTGTTTTCAGATTTATATATATATAGTTAATATTCTGTACTATATAGATAGGTATAAAATATTATTAATCTCTATAAAGCATGCAAAAACAGAAATTGTATTATAAACCAGACATAGGAATTCAGAAAAGATATATTAGAAATTATGAAATTAATAGAATTAAATATATATATAGGATGCTGCAGTATTATAAACATTGCTGACTTAAGACAGCTCTTATTTCTAAAATAATTTATAAAAGTGGGTTGAACATGTTTTTTGATCAGTCAAACCTCCCCCTCTCTTTCTGTTAATGATACTGACCAAAATTCTATTGAAAATAATGGATAGAATACTAAATCCATTACAAGAATATATATGTATTTGTTTCAAAAAATGTTAAATGGATGTCAAATTAAAATACTTTGTAAACCTTATAGTCCACCTTTTCCCCGAAAATTTCTGAGATTTTATGCATAGCCAGATTAAAATATTTTTTTTATTTAAAATGGATATCAAATACATCAGTGAAATTTTTTAAATATCAAGAATAACAGAAAAAATGTTGTTTTTTATGACAAAATGCAGACAAGGCAATTTTTTTTTTTTTTTTGAAATTATCTAAGTTTAAATGAGGGGCCACTGAAATGACTTCAGAAGCCATTTGTGACCCATCGGGACACGGGTCGAAGTAGGTATCGTATCGTCGATCGTATTTTAGGGGAACAAAAAATTAATGCAGAATTCCAAAATATTATCAGTTTATTAACATCACACGTTGAAGCTACACTAGTGCTATAGGAGCAACCGGCCTCGTAATTTGCTGAAGTACCTAAAACAAAACTCCAAAAACGTTATAATTTTGAACCTACTTCAAATGACGAGGCCCCCGATTCCTGAAACTTGCTCACCACTCCAAGGGTAAAACTGTAAGGCTTGACAGATTTAACATGTTTCAATTCTTCTACGTCGAGTCTTCAGTGGTTTGTATGTTTTAGACTGTATGTTTGTATGTTTTTTATGTTTGTTGACGGTTTTACTCTTATTCTCATTAAAGAATATAATACTAGATGAAAATAAAAATATATATATTATTGTTCAACAAATTCTCAGAAAACTATAACTGCTGTTTTTTTTAGAAGAATAGAGTACTCAATAAGTAAAATTATACAGAGGGAAAATGCAAAAGATGTATTGGATTTTAAAAAAAAATCATATTTTTGAAACTACAGCACATATTAAAATAAGTGATACATGAATATGCACCAAGTAAATACCAATGAAAAGACTCGATTCATTTCAATTCTGGATCGATCTAGACAAATCAACTTTGACAAAAGAATATTTTTCTGGAATAAAAGTTCTCAACGGTATAAATTAAAGTGAAACTCAATGAGACATTAAAAAGAGGAGACAATTTCTCAATAATTCGATACAGTGCAAACATATGAAAAGTCTGATTTAGAGGTATTTTAACATATAGATAAAGTATAAATGATGGACCCAATTTAAAAAAAAATCTTATTATCGAAACTAACACATTTTGAAATAAGTGATATATCAACGTAAAGAGAATATATACCAAGTTGTGTGTGTGTGTGTGTGTTTTCTGTTACAAATATTAGATGTGTGACCCTCTCGTTAAGCGGCGCAAGTCCAATCTGTAATCCAGTTCGTCCCATACATTTTGTAGCATCTATCTATTAATGGTTTGTAATGCTGAACAAATGCTTATACTTGTCATCTTCTGTTATTTGTTGTGTCAATTGCAAATGATACGGGTTGAAATTTATTTATATTTTTCGTAAAATGTTCTGTACTGTTTTCAAGGGCATTCCAAGTTCACAGGTGGCAACTCTCGTAGACTTCCGTGGACTTTGAAAAAAACTCTGTATCACTCTCTCCACTGATTCTTCCGAGACGTTTGACCAAGCACTGTTTTTATTTTTACTCAAGTAACCTGTTTTTTTAAGTGGATGATACCATCGAAGAATGCTCTTGTTGGTGGGTGCTTCTTTTCCGTAGCGATTTCTAAATGCATGTTGCACCGAAATAGCTGAAAAAAACTCGTGCATACTCTAATACGCAAAACCTCTTCTCTGTCATTGCCATCGTGTTTGGATTTCAATCCCCGCAATCTTCAATGTGCTATCAGATATTGGTGAAAAAAAATATTTCTTATAATATATAAAATATATAATATACCGGGTGTTTCTAAAAGAATATCGGAGATTTAACACTTTATAGTATTTATCACATAAAAGTCACAAGTATAATTCACACACTGAATGAAAGAGTAACTGAAACTGTTTTATCTACAAGTTTACAAATATTCAATGTGAGCCCCATTCGTCACACGGCACGAATCAAGTCGATAGACGAGTTCATCCCAAACTTTGTCCAGTGTGTCTGAGGTCATTTTTGCAACAGCTGCTTCAATCCTGTATTTTAAGTCTGGAAGTTCAGCTGGTAGCGGAGGACATTTAACATAGTCCTTTATGAACCCCTACAGATAAAATCACAGGATATCAGATCGGGTGATCGTGTAGGCCATGCGATACAAGCTTTATCGGGAGGCTCTTGGCGACCAATCCATTGGTTGGGTCTCAGTGATATTTAACCAATCGCGTACTGAGAGATACCAGTGAGGCGGTGAGCAATCTTGCTGCCAAATGTACTTATTTGGTTCAATTTCTTCTAATTGAGGAAATAGTCATAATTGTAGGGCATCAAGATAGGCAGAACCAGTTACAGCCTTGGTCGTCCCGTACTTTTCCCTTTACAAAGAGAGCCAGTTGTTTCAAACTGATGGTACCACCTAAGAATGTTATTATCATTTGGAGGATGACAACCGAACTGAATACAGAACGCTCGTTGCACTGTAATAGCAGATTCTGTCTTTGTAAACTGGAGAACACAAAACGCTTTCTGTTTACTAGTCGCCATTTTTCGCGTGTCGCATTGATCGGCGAGAAAGCGGAAAAAATTAGCATACGTTTCACACACACGCGCGCACATGCCAGCAAACAAAACTGTTTCAGTTGCTCTTTCACATTCGGTGTATATGTTAGATGTAAAGAATACTATAAACCGTTAAAACTCCGATATTCTTTTAGAAACATTCAGTATAATATATAAAAAGAATATTTTTCTTAACATTCATATTTATAATGTGGCTTCGGGTTGGTGTTTTACCATTGCAGACCTAGTACATTCCGCAATAGCTGGTATCTCTTTTTAATGCGGCACCATATAGGCGAATACCAATCACCACATCTAATTTTGACGTCCAGGTTCCTCTCCAGAGGGAGGCACCTGAGCTTTGGAGATGCAAAACCGTACTTAGGATTTTAATTTTGCCAAGAGCACCCAATTCAAACAGGCACTCAAGAGATCTTTTACAATGCCACATAATCATGTGATATGGCCGATATCGATTTCTGGCACCATGAAAATCCACCAACTCGGACCGGGATCGAACCCCCGACCTTAGGCGTACAAGGTCAGTGACAAACCAGTTGGTTTGTAGCCACTCAGTCGGGTTCTTTACATTCATGTATCATGAAAAGTATCATTTATTGTAATACATGCAGAAGCTTCGAAAATATGATTTTTTAAAATCGGGTCCATCATTCGTACTCACCCTGTATAATTATAAACTGGAAACAATTACACAATGCAATCTTAAGACAACACACACCTTTCCGATTGAGTGCCTCCAAGACATTGGTATTTCGGAGGAAACATCGCCTCCAGTTTACCCTTTGAATCCCTCCCGTAATCAAATTGTCAAAATCAATGATATTCACGAGTAATTGCGAGGGGAAACACGACGGAATTATCCCTCCGAGTGATCAGAGGGAGGCGGATTAGACGTCCGTAATAGATCACCGTCTTCGGTCGATACTCGGATGAACTCGGACCTCTTCGCCAATCCATCCCCGAAGATTATCGGATAGTGCCCTCCACGGAGCTTTGCCCAATCACTGTGGGATGTCCTGTCAAGAAATCCGCTCTGTTCCGAGACAAAGAGGAGCAAGAGGGGTGCGCTGGAGGTTAGTTTGTGTATACTTCAGAATTTGAGAAACCGCCTACAAATTTGTATACCTGAGTAAAAATAGACGATTAGATAGAGTCTGTTTCGTGAATAGTAATAAAAATAAATTGGTTGAAATATTTGCAATATTTATGAAGTTGAATATATAATCAATCATTTATAGCAACGTTTCACAAACTGAGGGATACGCCCCTCTTGGGGGACGTGATAACCCTATGAGGGGGGCGTAAGCATATCGAAAAATTGAAAATAAAAAATTAAGTTACTGAAAAAAACCAAAACAAAATACATTCTGACATAACAAAAAATAAAATACACATTTACAACAAGGATATAATATACTTATAAATGTATCAGCACTGCTCAATGTATTTTATAATTAATTTATCAATATTAAGTTAAGAACAAGTTAAATAATTACTAGGGAATCCCATGGCCTTGTCATATACAAAATTTTATATACAAAATTTAATACTTATCTTAATAATATGTACGGTTTATAATTAAGATCGTATTGTAACTTTAGCGTCAAAGTACATTATTGAATTCAGTATATTGTTATTGTATGGAGGGGGAGCGATTTATGGTTATTAGGGGGCGAACACATTATGATTGAAAACTGGGTCGCAATTGATGAAAGTTTATAAGAAGCACTGGCTTATAATGTAATATCAGTTAATACGAAATAATATAACGGTCCCGGTGCACTACTATGTATTTTCATGCAATTTTTTTCTCTCTTAACACGAAAGCCAATTGTTTAACACGAAAAAATTTCCTTCTGGGAATGAAAAAAAAAAGAAAAGAAAACACTAGATACTTAAAGAAATGTTTGAGAAAGTTTCTGTATTTTTGAAAAAATCAGAAAAAAAATCAGAAAATCAGAAAAATTCGTTGCAATAGATGATAATGTATGTGCAGCTCCAATTATGGCAAAGACATTTTGGAGTTTGTTCAAAGCTCAAATAATATCGCTGATGAAGATTCCGAGGACGAAAATGAAATGAATAATGTAGCTCCTGTTCCCACGTTATCTGAAATGAGAATGCATCATGAAAAGTATACGCAGTTATTTAAACATACATCGAACAATTTGCTACTAAAATAACAATACAAAGGAAAATATCAGATTATTTTCCAAACACCCAATAAATGCTTTGTTTTTCATGAAAATTGTGTACTCAATTTCCTTAAGTTCTTGTTTTATTGATTTTTATTATATATATATATATATACATACATACATCTATGTAAATAAAATGTACTCTAATAAATTTACTTTTGTTGGAAATATGTTCTTTTTTGCAATATTCTTTAACACGAAGTTCTTTTAACATGAAAAGAAATATTTCAGTCCTCTGAGTTTTGTGTTAAAGGATTTCCACTATGTTTTCATTCATTGATTGCTTATCAGCCCTATGCTTAGAAGCAATACTAGAACTATTAATGATGTACTCTGTAATTATTAACCACTTTTTACTGAAACAGCAGTGCCTCTCGATTCGCATATGTAAATGGAGGACTCAACGTGTTTCAAAACCATTATATAATGGGTACTAGGAGTCGAGAAATTATGTAGCGCCAGCGATGATATCCTACCTTAGGTAACATGGCTCAGGTAACATGGCTGTATTGTTTAATTTAACCCCCTAACTGACACCGGTGTTTAAATACATCCGCTCAGCCGGTGCGTTAACTGCTCCAGGCGTTTATGTACATCTTTCAAAAATACGTTTCATTTCTTTGCACTGCTATCAGTAAAACTGTTCTGAAGGCTTTGGAAAGCAATAAAATATCCTTGAAAGAGTGCATGTGAAGGATTTACTTATTTCAGAGAAGGGTTTGCTTATTTATACCCTTTCTTTTCCCACTCATACACCGCATACGCGTGTCTATGTGAAAATGGTGGTAGTGGGGAGGGAATAGCATAACTTTTAATTGTTAGTGAAGGGGTTAAAAAAGGCAATTGTGTTAAGCCAGTGCATCTCAAACTTTCAATATTTGCGACCCAATATTCAATCCCCCTCCATACAATAACAATGCACGTTCAACTCAATTATACTATACTTTAAAGCTAAAGCTGCTATACGACTTTATTCTCTTAAGTACAACCGGAGTATATAAACGTTTTGCTCTGCCAAAGTATTGATTTCCCCGAACGTACACATACGTCTTTTCGAAGTACGATCTTTTCTATGCACTGCTTCCATAAAGTTATTCCGAAGGCTTTGGAATGCAATGAGAGGACTTTGACAGTGTTTGCAAAAAATTTACTTATTTCAGAATTTTTTGCTCCTTCATTCTCTCCCCCCCCCACCACCACCATGCATCACATATGCGCATCTTAGTGGTAATGGTTGGCATTGGGGGAAGTGAATCGCGTAATTTTTAATCGTCAGTTAAGGGATTAATTATAAACCATAATAATTATAAAGTGTGAAGTGTTAATTTTTGTATATAAATTTATGTATGACAATCCCATGGGACTACAGGGAATTATTAAACTTGTTCTTTACTTCGTATTGTTAAATTAATTATAAAATACATTGTGTAGCACTGATACATTTATAAGTATAATATATCAGTGTAAATGTGCAATTTTTTTTTATTATGTCAGAATGTATTCTGTTTGTTTAATTCCGATAAATTAATAATTTTTTTAAAAATAATGTTCTGTTTTTTACTTTTTAATATACTCGCGCTCCCCTTGTAGGGTCGTCACGCCCCCAAGAGGGGGACGCCTCACAGTTTGAGAAACGCTGCCCTAAAGGTTTCATGAATTATGTCTTAACTTCAATCATAGCTTTGTAGTCGCAGTAGCCAAAGGATCGTGTTAGCAAATTCGTGGATGGCGTTGTCGAGTAGTCAGCTCAAGTTCTAGTGTCAGTGTACACCAGCTGTGTAGAGGTGCTGATGAACATTAAATCTGTTAAGGATCAAAGTACTTACGTTAGTGTGGTCTGATAATTTGTAGAGTGGGATCCCAGCTCAGGTATCGACCTCTTCACTTGCCCGATGCTCAACATTACGAGGCTTTACAGTTCTTGGTCTAATTCCCCCCTTTTGAGCGTCTATCCTTGGATAAATATTCAGATATTATCGAAGAGAATCCACTAGGTTTACATGCAGAAAAATGTAATTTATATTGGTAAAGCTAACTAACATTCTGCAGAAAAGTTAAAATAATGAAACTGATATTCTTTTTTATTGATATCTATTGATAAATGCATTCGCACACGATGATATTCTATCCAATAACTAAAAGCTAGTCATAATAGCATAGGTTAAAAATAGAACAATTGTTTTTATTGATTTATATAATTTAAGGTATCCGGCTATATATACGTTCGGAACCGTGATTTTGCAAAAGCTTATAAATGGATAATATTTATTATATTTAGTGTCACTTAGATTTGAAAATGTATATAAAATTGTTTTAATAATAGTATTACAATAAAAAAATATTTAAGTACAATATTTTGACAAAAAATGAACACAGACTGATCCATTTTCAAAATATTTTCCTTTTGTGAAAAATGCTTCTATTATAATAATATTTTTCCTGTATATAGCTCACACCTCTGTACAGAGGCTGAGCAAGAATTTTTAAAATATATAACTTAGAAGTGGGTTTATCCATGTTCTACGACAACAGAGGGGAGAAATTTTAAGAAAAAAATGCCGATAATTATCTCAATGGGTTGTAACTCTGAAAATAATGTTAATTTAAAAAAATAATAATTCAGACTCTCTGAAGAAGTCTTTGCTTTATATAAGCAAAATATTATTTTAGAAACATTTTTTTATAAAAGGAGAACATTTTAAAAAAGTTTATTCTAAGTTAAATTTTTGCCAAAATATTGCATTTAAATAATTTTTTTTTTGTCAAAGTGTCCTTAAAACAATTTTATACATATATTCTAATCTAAGTGACGCTAAATATCATGAAAATTATCCATTTATGCGCTTTTTTAAGATCACGGTTCCGAACGTAGTGGGATACCTTAAAACAAAGATAGGAAAATTGTCCGACCGAAAATTCATTTTGTGTATTCCACTATGAGAAAAACTAGAATTCCTTTAGTTTTTTTTAAGAAAAAAAAAAACAAAAACGTGTTTCTGCTAAAATTATAGATTATCGGCAATCCCCCAAAAATATTTCAAAATTTTAAGAAAATTGAGCTTATATTAATTTTGCTTCGTTATCATATTACTGCTGATATTGATATAAATCCTGAGGAGCTACAGCTTGAACTCATTGGCTTTTATTCAGACAACAGTGAGAAGAAAATGTATAATGCTGACATTAATTGACTTTTACAAACCTTGAAAATTTCCAAGTATGAAGAATTTTATGGGAAAATTGTTCTTCATATTTAGGTTGACATATGTTTGTGAGCAAAGTTTTCTTACATGAAGTTCAACATGAGTAAATATTTACACAAAATTATTGACAATATCTTATAGTTAACTTTTATTGGTTTCTATTTTTTTTTTGGCAGTAACCATTGTATAGTCACGTGAATCTATCAGCCAATCACCAGATTCTCATGTAAACGGGCTGAAAAAATATCAGCAAAAAGCTGGCTTTTCTTCCCAACCCCAATTCGCCGACAATTTGTGGTTTTGCATGTAAACGAGCCAAAATTAAGTTAAAATATAAAAAAAAAGGTTAAAAGTTAAAATATTCGTTCCATCTAAACCAACCAAGCTAAATACTATCCTAAATTGAAGATAAAACAATACAATTTCATTATATTATTTACTTTTAATAGTGTTTCATTACATTCTTTTTAAATAATTTTATAGCCACAGATTTATCCAGTTTTCAATACATAATCAAGTTAACCCTAAAATAAGACTGTTTGAAAAGGAATGTAACTCTCAAACAATCAGGATAAATCCGAATAATAATAAGTGGTTCAATGAAATTGGCTGAAACTATCGTTAAACCAATTGTCGAGAGAATGAGATGATCTGTAGTAAAATTTATTGAGACATAACCTGAAAAGGTCTATACAACATAGAATCAGAATCAATGAATATCTAAACTATCAACCTGTACGCACCATCGAGATATGTCACTGACCAGCGAGGAATAAGCCGAAACAGGAAAAATTAATTAACTCCGGAAAGGGTTGGAGTTATCGGAAATCCACTTGAGTCATACTCCAATGATTTTCATTGGGTTACGTCTGTATATTCGAAGCTCCTTAATTAGTAACGGTGTTGTGGACGCAAATAGATGCAGTTCAGACAAATGTTTGTTTCTGATTTATGATTTCGAATATTTTTGGTAAAGAAATAATAATTGAAACTTGACTCTTTCTGTTTCTCAACATATCACACACTTTTTTTTCAATTCCTCTACTATTAGTTCATTCTCTCTCTCTCTCTATATATATATATATACATATATAATCCATAATATATATACACAGATAACTATAGAACCATAGTATAACTATTCAATATAGGAAATATTAGGCACAGTAGTACAATAACAAACTCCTGGCCTTAGGAACCAAGGTTGCAGGTTTAAACAAGTTTTAGGGCTAGCCATCCTTCACCTATAGTTTGTCTATTCGAAGTGCTAAGAGGAAAGGAAAGAATAATATTAAAAGAAATTTAATATGTATATATATCTTGTTCACACACAAATTTTCAATCGTCAGTAAAATACTTTCTATTCATCTATTCAAGTTCAAATACATATTTAAAACTTGTAGTGGATGTCACTTGATGTTAGTACAGTTTTTTCAAATATTAATTCATTCATTAAATTAAAAAATGAATAAATAGTAACAAACAAAAATAATAGTCCACATCATATATAGAATGGAAAGTGCTGCTTCCCTATAGTGCAATGGCTAGAGCAATTAGACTTCTAATCTAAAGGTTGTGGGTTCGAATCCCTCCTGGGATGGCCTAATTTCTGAGAATGTAGTTTCTTTTTTACTATATGCTATTTTATTAGAATAATTAAATTTAATTAATGAATAAATAGTAAATAACAAAAAAAATCGTCCGATACCCTATCTAGAAAGGGAAATGGAAAATCGCTTTCTATTTTGTCATTTAATATTTTGATTCTACCATATGTATATTGAGACATAGCCATCCTGTGATGACCATGTCGTGCCGGTTCCGCGTATGCTAGAGGTGTGGGATTATCAAAATGATGAGACATAATTCTTAATACAACTTTTATTAAGAATAACTTATATTACTTAAATTCTAATTTGACAAATTTAATTAAAGTGAGAGTCAAGCCCAAATTAAATCACGTATTTAAGTCAGATCACGCAACTAGATCCTCTATCTCAATTTTCATTATTAATCCTATTCATCTAATTACTTATATCCAATATTACCTTTTTCAGTTCTGGTTCCTTGACCTAGAGAATATTATCTATAAACTTTATATATGAAGATTCTTGATCCGCAATGCTGCTAATTCTTGACTGCTAATTCTTGATCCGCAAGATTTCACACTAAGCTTTGTCACGCTATCGATCAGAATGATTCCACACTA
>BMAV01026886.1:0-14970 GCA_019973955.1 Trichonephila inaurata madagascariensis
ATTGAGAAATAAATAGTGAAATTTAAATGAAAGCCCTATCTCTTTCTTATCTTTAACTTCATTTTCCGCGAAACAAAAAGTTTTAGATTCCGCGCAGAATTTATCAGAAACTATTTTTGATATTAATTTGAAATTTAATACACGTGTTCAAAATAAGGCTCTTCATAACTTATACATCGATTTTCAAAAAAAAAATTAATAGAAATTTTTTTATTTGAATTTTAACTAATTTTTTTCTTAAAATTTTCGTTATAATTGTATTTAAAAAATATTTTTTTTCCAGTAAATTTCTTAAAAGTATGTATAACTACAAAAGTGAACATTTTTATACCAAGTAAAATTAATTTTGTAAATTTTGATCCAATTTGTACTTCAGAATCCTGCGCGGTGTAAAATATTAATTTTCATATTTTTGAAAAATTGTCCAATTTTTATTTCTTAAAAACTTTTTAAGTTTTTCCTCAAATTCTCTGAAAATATGCTAAATATTGTAAATGTATATGATTATCATGTGGTAAAAATTTCAAATTATTGTTTTGTTTTGTTGCTAAGTTATATTGGTTTGAAGAAGGATGTTATTTTCGAGTGCACGGATTGCTGTTAAGGGTCCTGTGAGCCCTTAAGATACAATTATTATTTTAATGTTTTTTTATGCATTCAAATTTAATAACTTGCAACGGAAAACATAATTTATATGTGAACCTAGCTAATTTGTTACCGAAAGGCTGTTAAAATGTCGTTCATGGGTGAGGACAAAAATCCTATTTTATTCTATTCTGGCTATATAGCGGGCAAAGAATGTTCCTGGCGAAGCACATGTGTCATTGAACATCATAAAATGTTTTAATCACTAAATATGACAAATTTGATGAAAAGTATTGCCAAGATTACTTCAAAATTAAAATGGAGGTAAGACTTTGCAAAGAAAAGGACGAGCATCACATGTAGTCTAGTATAGAAGACTTCGCTGCAAATTTATGCTCAGAATCTTGAACAACCATCTGCGGGTACTAAAGATACTTTTAACAATCACATTTTCATATAATTCAAATTTTCATCCTAAAGAGGATCCATACTTTTTCCTTAATTTATTTCAACACGAACCCAGTTTTTTTAACATTTCTAAAAATAAAATACCTATTTGTAGTCTTGCCACAAATGATGTTTCACATCTCATCGCAAGATACATTGTTAACAAAGCTCAGGACTTTGATCACATCAAAGACATGTTACGGCACTGATTCGAACTGAGTGCTGAAATAAATTAAAAGTAAAAAAACTTTTTTAAAAACAAGCTTTTCTTTAAATGCTCTCAAAAGAATAAAATAAAATTTTCTCTCAAAACCTTTTTTTGCTATCAACTTATAAATTCGTTACACAATTTATGATATAAAAGCTTGTCGCGAGATTTAAGTACTCGTATTTACTTAGTTTGTACATTTTAAAAATTAAAATCAATCAGATCAAGTTATTTAATTTGCTTGTTTATCTACACTGATAAATCTCGCGACAAGCTTTTATATCATAAATTGTGCAACGACTTTATAAGTTGATAGCAAAAAAGGTTTTGTAAGAAAATTTTATTTTATTTCCTTTAGAGCCTTTAAATAAAAGTTTGTTTTTAAAAAAGTTTTTTTTTTACTTTTAATTTATTTTTTACTTTTTAGTTATCGCTGGACAGAGGTTTCTCAGTCTGTTAATCTCATCAACACATTATTGTTGCAAGGTCGTTTACCGTTTAATTTTGAACAGTCCAGCTAAGGGGTAATCAACCGTTTTTCCCGCTAAGCCACATAAACATGATAGATATTTCTTTCGCACTGCAACAAGAGGATAAAGGGAAGGAGGGGGTTAAACACTGTTAGACCAAAACAATATTGGACAATACAAAATTAATTAAAATATTAAAACTCATTTTTTTTTCTTTTGCTTTTAATAATACTATATTAAAAACGAAAAACACATTTTTTTAAATCCGAAGTTTTAAATCAAATTTTTTAATTATTGTACAGAATTTAGAAAATACTATTCTACAAACGAAAAAGTAATTTTTTGCGATTATACAATCATGGACAAAAATATCAACGCACCTAGATGGAGTCGTCAAAAAGAAACGAAATTTTACATACGTAAAGACAACTTTGATATAATTAAATGATTAGAAAATCAAAGTAAAAGGATCAATTATTTCAAAGAAAAAGGCAAAAGAACGGAGGATTTAATACCCTGTTGAACCCCCTCTAGAGTGAATGCACGATGCGATACTATCGAGCATTGAGGCATACAAGCTCTGTATGATGTCTTAATATATTTCGTTCCATATTTGCTGTAACCGTGCCTCTAATTCGTTCAAAATCTTGGGATGCCCAACTCACCGTCCCAAATTATCCTAGATATGCTCGATTGGAGACAAATCTGTGGTTCGGCAGGCCAAGGATGGGTAGTAACAAGGTGGAGCCAGTCTTGTGACATCCTTGTCATGTGAGGCCGAGCATTGTCTTGTTGAAAAATTGCTCCCAGGAGCCGTTGCACAAATGGCAACACATGTGGTTGCAGGATGTCATGGACATACCGCTGGGCTGTCATGGTACCCCGGATCAATGGTAGGGGTGACCGTGTATTGCAGGCAGTGGCCCCCCATACCATCACAGCAGCTGTGGGTGCGATGTGTCGCTGTAAGGCAAATGCAGAATTGTGGCGTTCACCACGGGGTATCCACACACGAACAAGTCTGTCATCACTGCTGAGATTAAATCTGGACATGTCGCTAAAGCAGACCTGGTGCTATTCCGCTGCAGTCCAGTTTCCTCGTGCCCGGCACCAGTTCAAACGGAGGCTTCGATGGTTGAGTGTCAAGGGCAGCCCACGTAATGGACGTCGCGATCCCAAATGTCCTTCAGTCAGGCGCCTTTGTATGGTTCGCGAAGATACATGGGCCTTTAGTGAAGGTGCTACCTGTGCCTGGATGGCGGTCAATGAAGCAGTTGGCTGTGCGCGTACATTTCCAACGATGTGGTGGTCTTCTCGACGATTGGTCTGTCGAGGGCGTCCTGAGCCTGGTCTTTGTGTAAATTACATCTCTCGGATCTACTAGTCTCAACACATCCTCACAACACAATCAGAGTGGACTAATTGACGAGTTACTCGCCTAGCTGACGACCCAGCTTTCAACATGTTGAGGATTATTCGTCTTTCAAACTGTGGCAGCTGCTCATATTGTCCTCGGAATCGGCGTAATGACATGTTTAACTCTTCTCCTTCTTTGTAAATGATTAAAACTCTCAAACAAACTTTGGTAACCTGTTTTACACTCCACCTGTCAAGCCTTTTAAGAATCGGTGAATGTTCAGTTACTCGCGAGAGGTATAGTATGAGAGACGGATCAATTTTAGGAGTGACCGTGCATTGCAGGCAACGGCACTCCATAACATCACAGCAGCCGTGGGAGCGATGTGTCGCAGTAAGGCAAAGGCAGGATTGTGGCGTTCACCACGGGGTCTCTCTACAGACTAATACGATTGTTATCACTGCTGAGATTGAATCTGAAGTTGTCGCTAAAGCAGACCAGGTTCAATTCCGTCAGTCCAGTTTCCTTTTGCCCGGCACCAGTCCAAACGGAGGCTTCAATGGTTCAGTGTCAAGGGCAGCCCATGTAATGGACAACGTGATCCCAAATGTCCTTCAGCCAGGCGCCTTTGTATGGTTCACAGAGAGATACATAGCGAGAGGAGAAGGGGAATTTCCATGACAATATGTTATGCATTAACCTGTCTGAGAAAGAAAAGAAGGGACAAAATTTTGAAACAGGGAATTATAAGTTATACACTCTGTAAAAGCCAGCGAAATGCCAGGCTAAGCGGAGGAAGGGGGGGGGTAGAAATCATTTTGAAAAAGAGTATTAGAAATGCTAATTTTGTGATGGAAAGGAAAAATTTATAAAAGTAGAGAAAGCCCGTGCAACTAGTCTTTTTAACTAATTGAGATATCGGAATATAAATGGTCTAAAGATGCATATTCATCCAAACTAAGCATGTATACCAAATTTCAGCTCAATCGGTTGAAGACATCAGCTTCAGCTTGAGTTGCAAGATTTCACCCGAACAATTTACATTGCAAGTTAAAAAAAGCCTGTAAATTATAACATACTTTGTACGTAAATGGAGTGGAAGTATTGTAAAATATCTCGTTGAACAAATCAAACGAATTTCAAAAATATTTTACACGAAAAAATAATAATTGGAGGCGCGGGGTATCGATCCCCGTACCTCTCGCATGCTAAGCGAGCGGTCTACCGTCTGAGCTACGCCCCCGGTCCACACCTTTATTATCGTAAACATGCACGCCTCAACACCTGAACAAGATCGTTACAGTAACTAGGTCGATATAGGAATATAAATCATCAAAACATGCATTGTCATTCAAACTAAAAGTGTATACAAAATTTCAGCTCAATCAGCTTCAAAATTGAGTTGCAAGATTCCACCCGAACAAAGTACTTTAACTAATATCTTTTTAACTAATTGCGATATTGGAATAGGAATGGTCAAAAAATGTATTGTTATCCAAACTAAAAGTGTATACAAAAGTTCAGCATAATCGGTTGAAGACATCAGCTTCAAAATTAAGTTGCAAGATTCCACCCGAACATTTTACACTGCAAGTTAAATAAAAGCTTATAAAATAAAGCCATCTATTTGCCACTCATAGAAAATTGACTGACAAAATATATATTTTCATTTCCCATTTAGTAGCTATTTTGAAAATTTGTAGGCAGAACTAAATATTCAGAACTATCATGAATTAAAAAGAAATTGATTATTCTAGACCAAATGAAAAAAAATTATTTCCATAAGTCAAAGAGCACCTTTAAGATGTGTGGTGCAACTGGTCACGTCTGATCATCCTATAGATAAGCCGAACACCACATTAAACGTTTTGCTAACAAACACGAAAGTATCCAAAATGCTGACCTCAGATATCAACTAGAAATGTTACTCAAAATTAAGGGAACAACATACATACGATAACCAAATAGTTCATTATTTTAATAGCCCTAATTTGCAGCGGGAAAAATATTGAATTTAAATTCCAGTCCTGGGTCCATAGTCACAGTAGGTGGAATCTCAATGATCCCAGTCAAAGTAGGCGAGACTCCATTCTCAGTGGCAAAGCCTATAAAATGCATTGATGGATTTGATGAGGATAGGAACTCTCTCATTTGGTAAGGCTATAGAAACCCAGAAATGATTAAGTTTTAAAGCCGTACATGCAATCCAACTGTACAGAAAGACGATAACCCATCATACAGCCTCAAACATTTGAACTTTTGCAGTTTTTCGATGAAAGGTGATCCATTAAGCATCATTGAAATTTCAAACCACCACAAGTTAGCTGTAATACTCAACAGTGGTGTGTACTGATACTGGTACTGCCCATTAAGTAGCAGGAGAGAAAATGTACTACCTTCTGAAAACGCCTGGCCTAATCTGTAATGACAAACTTATTGAGATGACACTAGCCGATGGACACATTCAAAAGACAAAGATACTCTCAACAATTGTAGATATTATTGTCCAAAGAGACTTTATTTCAAAATAATTGATAGTGCTAAAAACGCAGAGGAAGCTGAACTCTTCACGGTGTAGACATGTTGAGCGCAGTAGAGATCATTCTAGATCTCAAAAAAGGTCATTAGTATCTTTTCTTAATCTCCTCACAAAAAGCACAATTTTAAAAAATCACCACCTAACATCACAATACTCTTCTTAATCTGTAAACTGAGATTATTCTTTTAGACTTCGGGCAAATGAAGGTACTCATCTGAAATTTGATTCTTGAAAAGTACGAAAAATACTTCCAATCGGTGGGACAACCTACACCTGGTATCTAGATTCGAATTAATATTGGCAACTACTTCCCAGTAACCATCTTATCGCGAATGAATCTTGCAAAAAAAAAAGTCTTAAAGCACGAAATTGACAAGTTTTTAGCAAAAGAAATACTTGAACAGTGCAAATCTTTCTGATGAAAAAGTTAATTAATTAACTTAACTAGGATGTTCAATAGCCAATGGTGTCCAAGGTCTACTCTGCTTAACTCAGTAAATGTGGCCTTGGGCCCTAAGATGCATGAATATATGCTCCGGTCAGGTGATCAGTCTGATGCAAACCTCCCGATGTTAAATTCCCATGCAAGCTTGGTACTCATTTATTGACCCAATGAAGAGACTCCCTGTGTTTGAACATCGAACTTATGGTTGAGAAGCGCGATGCACTAACCACGACTTAGTACTGACTATCGAAAATTGAACGCCATCACCGTTACTTACCCACATCCTTGCATAAATACCTTGTTACATGAAGCAAGTCCAATTTCGTTCATGCCTACAATTGAACTCCGAGCACGATATCCCCAAGTCAAAGGTCATACTGCTGATCAAGATAAGGCCACTTTTACGTCCTCCGGAACATAACATTTCTTAATAATGCCATTTGGTCTAAAATTTAACCAAGCGAGAGACATTCAAGAGAATAACTAGCCGTTTCCGTAATGGTTTTTGAGGACATTCTAATTTTCACTTATCTCGACGATATAATTATTATGTCCTAGACAATCGAAAAAATGTCTCAAATCACATTTTCAAAAGATTATTACATTTATACTCTCGAGTCAAATGTTAGGGTTTCTAGATGGAGCAAGAAGGAATCGCAGTTGATAAAATTTCTGCTGTTCAGAAATTCTCACTTTCTAAAAATATTAAGGCAGTCTAATTTTTTCTTCAAACAGGACCATATTTTCGAAGATACTGCGAATTTAGCAGAAATATCACTTCCTCTCAGTTAACTAACAAAGAAGAAAGTCCAGTGACAATGGGCATTCAATCAACAAAAAGTCTTTGATACTCAGAAAAACTGCATCATAATTCCTCCTTGTTGAAACAATCGAGTGCTACAAAATCATATTTTTTCGAACAGACACAAGCAAATATGCACTAAGAGCAGTTATACTTTAAAGCACAGGATCAGATGAACACCCTATCGAATATGCAAGTCTATTGCTTGCGCAGGAAGAGCCAAACTATTCTACAACAGGGAGAGATACCCACGTTGTCGTATACATCGTCATGAAATTGTGGGACTGCTAGGAATAGAGGGCGGTAACTGTGGCGTCGAATCCTCAGCCTCTTAGATGGATTTTTTACCTTAACTCTAGAATGTCCGAGATTTCGATTACCTTTAAACGTCCACCGGTGTCATTTCGACACCGTGATATAAAACATAAGAAAATAATATTAACTAAATAATTGCAGACTACTGTTAAGTAGAGTTTAGTTTTAAGACTTTTTAATATTATTTCATATAACTAACGTATTTTATGACCTTTTATATATCATAAAAAACTGATGATGACTTTATGTTTCGCAAAATTTGTTAAATACTTCTTTATCGCAAAACATTTCGAGTAACAAATCTGCCAGGAGAAATTACTATTATGCGGTTTCCATTCTGTTTCATCCCTAGCAACATATATATCAGGAATTACTGAAATATTATCAATTACATCTGCACTTTCTACAGATTCTTCGCAGTCACTTTATTCAATCTTATGTCTTAATTGGAATCTGAATTAGAGCCGATTCATTCTCAGAAAGCTCTGGCAAAAAATAAGAAAACTCATCAGGGATTGGACTTTTTTTAAGAGCCATCGTTTCATGGTTTCTGCTCTGCACGAAGTAAGAAAATCGAATGGAATTTATTTTATGAGCAGATAACCAAATACTATGTAACAAAACACTTAGACACAGAAATTTTAGTATAATTAGTTCATTTCGACTGGGAACTCAATAACACTGTATTCAAGGTAAAATAAATGGGCAATAGGACTTTGAGAAATTTGTTTTACTAATATATCTACTTAGTAGATTATATTTTGCTGAACGACAGCTTTTTAAAATGATAAATTTCCTTGGTGTCGATACGACACCAGCGTATGTTCTAGGTATATTTAGTTGGAAAATCAATCCTAAATATAATCTAGACACAAAACATTTTCAATGTAACCACCAGGGAAAATGATTAAAAGTCATGAAAAATTTTCAAATTATCTGCAAAAATGCGGAAAAGAGAACAAAGTAAACATGCTCCGGTGTCAAATTGACACCGATGGGCCTTTTAGTGTTAAATCTCCAACTGGAAGACTTGCGAGATAGGCATCCGATTTTCAATTTTTAAACCTGAAAGTACAGTGCATTCCAGGAAAGAAAAATGATATGTCGAGAATGCCTCCCTCTCCATCTATGAAGAAAAAGTTTCTCCTTGAGAAGATTTTAATATATATACAGCGATGCGTACCAGACGCCGATTCGAAAGAAGCTAAATTAGTCATTCTGTTTAATTAGCATGAACCCATCATGCAAAATCACCATGACGATCCAATGACTAGACATTATGGTAGAGAAGAATCACTTTAAAAAATTACAAAACGTTATTATTGGACTGCGATGAAAAAGTGTACATCGGATTGCATAAGAAATTGCCCTGAATGCAACTGCTACAAGGCCTTTAACCAAAATCAGCAGGTTTGCTAATGACTCTTGCGTATTTTCAAAGATTTAAAATAATCTCTAGAATCTTGTTTGGATCATTATTATTATGAATTGAAACAGGTAAACAGAGTGGTTAAAGATTGTGATACACGATGGGTTGAGTTTTTTCCTACAGCTGATGACACTGCATGATAATGTGCTATCACTCTAATTTAAGAAGTGTTAACGAGATATGGTATATCAAGACGAACTATCTGTGTTAATGAACAGCACTTTACTAGCTTTACATTTCAACAACTTTGCTGTAGTGTCAATAACAGTTAAAATTTAATACCGGTTTCCCTTCATCAAGTTAACCAAGTGGAGCAAAAAAAACCGAGAATTCACCATTTTGCTATCCTTGTATTAAATGTCCATGACAGTGTACGTACAAAATCCCCAGTTATTAATTCCGCAAGATTACGGTCGTTGGTTATACTAGGAGCCATACGCTGGCCTTCTTACAGTTTGGAAGAGAATTGCGAACCGTCGATGATGTGTAAAATTTCAAAGCAACAACTTTTTCCTAAAATCACGCCATATTTTAAGTGATTCGCAACAACCAAAAAAACATTCGAAAAAGAATAGAAATGAAGCAAAATCAAAGTTAAAAAGTAAGCCGTGCCAAAACAAAAATATATCAAAGCACATGCCAAAGCCTGATGACAATTATTGCAAGCTTTGATAAACCATCAGAATCGATAGTGTCTTACTCACTCACACATAGCACTCACACTCACTGTCATAGCACTCACACCTTTCAGAAAAATGGACTCTATTCCAGCTGTCCTACTCAGAAGTAAAGGACGATCTCTAAAATATGTTGTAACGTATTGTTCAAATATAGAAAGTAAGAGTGTTAACCTGCACAAATACTTACTCAGAGAACTAAACAGCCACTTACCAACAGAATAAATACAACAAGAGCTCCCAAGTTATCTTGTTTTGTCTCATTTCCAAAACAAATTTATCATCTTTACTTTGACTTTTAACGTAATTCACAAATGTACTATTAGTAAAACATTAAATCACAAATATTTTGAAAATTTTAAGTATCATTTTTAAGAAACAGTGATTCCTCTCTGTGATTGAAGTATTTCCCGCTATTTATAGTATTTTAAGATTCTTTAATATGGAAAGTTTTTAAAAATGACCAAAATTTGAATATTTGTCACGCAAATATCTAAAAATTCATTTTTATTTATAATTAATGTGTTCTTCATTCTCCTCAAAACTTCAATGAATTTTAAGTGTTTGTTATTTTGAAACATTTATCTTCTCCAGTTTGAATATATTTCTCAGAATACATTAAGCGGCTTATCTACTTAGCATACAAGTAATTCCACAAAGCAAAACTCTTTAAGTTAATGGTTAGAGATTATTATCTATAACGGTGGTAAACATGCTTCGATAAATTTTGAAATCTCAATGGCCTACAAGAGGGAGTCATATTCGGGTCTAAATGTCGCATTTGTCTGTAGAATAATATTATGTTTCAAATATTAACATGATTAACAAAAAAAGTGAATTCATCGATATTTTATTTTAAATACTAATGAAGCATACCATTTTAATAATATTAACACTTATTTCACACTAGCTGCATGGCCCGGCATTGTGCACGGGCTTTTTCTACTTTTATAAATTGTCCCTTTCCTTCACAAAATCAGCACTTCTAATACTAATTTTCAAAATGACTTCCACCCACCCCCCTTCTCCGCTTAGCACGGCGTTGCTCGGCTTTTTACCCAGTGTATAACTTAAAATTCTCTGTTTTGAAATTTGTTCGCTTCTTTTCTTTGTCAGAAAGGCTTCTTCCCCCCCGGGGGTTACAAGAACATTTTTATATGCATAACATATTGTCATGGAAATTCCCTTTCCCCTTTCGCTATCAGAGCTGTCGAGTAAGTAAACAGTGGGACTTTACTATTCAATCACTCACTTTGCAACTTCTTAGGCCCCGGAAACGAAAATGTAACTTTTTAAAAACAGTTTTATGATGAAAAAAGTGGAAACTTTTATAATTACAAAATATCACAACTATATTAAATGTTGAATTAAAATAATGAGCATTTTTTGAAATGTTCGAAACACGGGAAAAAAGTTTCATGCAAATATTTTTACAAATGAAGAAGTTATAAAATAATTTGAATTTCATAAGTAGTTATTAAATATTTAAAATTTGATTAATTTTAAAAAATTTGTAAGAAAAAGTTTTTTAGCATTTTATTTTTTAAATCACTAAACTCTAAAAGATCAAAGTATGAGTTTCTTAAAAATCATTTTCATATAAAGGTATCGATATTGATTCATTTTAGAAAAATACTTAAAATATGTAAAGTATCGTTGTTTTGTTAAAAAAAAACACACACACACAAACTGTATTGTGACGAAATAAATTATCTTTCCGATTACAAAATTGCTGGAGAAGTTATTAAACGTGTAGACATATTCTAAAAGGTGTTTTTGCAGAAAACAATTTCCATTGGGATTATGGGGCATTGTATCTTTAAAAAATCGATTTTTGAAACATTAGGTCTACAGATTTGAAATTTGGTATATCCATGCTGTTTTGTTCAGTTGAGATATGCTAAGGTTGCGTTTTACAGAAATCAAATCCAAAAAGAGTTTGTAGAGGGTGGGTGGGTCTTTACAGATAAAAAAAAATCTTGTTTTTGAGTAATTATATTTACAGGCTTGCAACTTAGCAAGCATGTTTCTTCCACTGAGAATAGTAAGTTTTACAAAAACCCCACGTCTGAGAGTGATTGCAGAGAACTATACGGGGGCTTTATAGATAAGAAAATAGTCTCCTTTTATTAAATTATTACACTTACAGATTTGAAAATGTGGGTAAATATGTAGAGATATTCTTAGAACTAGTTTTCAGACAAGATTACAGAAAATATTATTGCTATCTTTATAGACAAAATTCCCAGTTTTGAACATAAAGAATTTTTGACAAACTTATTGCTTCTTTTCAGTATATATCATCTAGGAGCGGATTTTGATGAAATCTACTTTCCAGGGGTTTCTTGAGGATTATGGGGAGATGTTTTAAATGAAAAAAAATTCCGGGTTTGAAACGTTAGACTTAGACACATAAAATTCGTTTGGAATGTGTCCATGATTTTGCGGAATGTCATTCTCAAACATTTAAATAGGTTAGGGGGGGGGCGGGAAAGCGTTATAGACAAAATGTTCCGTTTTTCAACAATTATGTATATATATATATATATATATATATATATGTATGTAGAATTATACATTAATTATATACATATAATTATATATATATACATTTTTAAAAAACACATGTCATATTTCCCAATAAAACATATTACTATTAAAAAAGCTTTTAAATACAATAAAAAAATAGGTAGATGAATTTTTACTATAATGTGCCTATAAAGCAAGATAACTTAATATGTAAATGTAATGAATTTAAAAAATTCATAGATAAACATCACAAGCATGTTGTTACTGGTGACCTCAATACTGTAAAAGACAATAATCTTATAAACATAATGAATAAAGGTAGTGGTTTTAGATGAATGATTTCGAATAAAAATAAAATTATAAAAAATCAGTTATATAATGATATTGAGCGATTTATATACAAAATAGCTATTAAATATAGTATGCCTATAGAGCAGTGTTTCTCAAACTGTGGGGCGTGCCCCCCTGGGGGCGCGATAAACCTACGGGGGGGGCGCGAGCATATCGAAAATAAAAGCTTAAAAAAAAATAATTTACTCTGGAATGAAGTAAAACAAAATACTTTCTGACATAATAAAAAATACACATTTACACTGATATAATTTATATATATCATCTGCGATATTACGTCATCAAAAATAAAAGCTTCTACTTCAAAACCTCATTAGCTATCTTTGATACTATAACCAAATAAAAAACATTTGATTTGATTTGCTGTAATCCCACAATGAGAGATTTTTTAGCACTTGTTCTTTTCAAACTTAAAATACTACTCTTTCAGAGAAAAAACAACACCCAGATCCAAAATCAAAAAAATTTTAGGAAGATAAAAAGATTCATCACTGTTATATTATTGAAATATTGTACATCAGCCGTAGGCAGCAGAATGTAATTGCTGCAGTTTGACCTTCGAACTTACTTGTACGGTTAGTTACGTCCCTGCTCTTATTTATTTGTTTTTTCATTTAGGGAAATTGTAAATAAACTATTATTGCTGCGTTTTTTTCTTTGTAAAATATTTTTATGATTTTTGGAAAAGCACAGAGAGCACTTTGAAGGATTACTAGGCCAAGATTTATTTTTATGAGTATTCCCAAACATATACAGCATAATAAAAAACGTTTTACACAATTTTTTTAGAACATACATATTGTAATAAATACACTTTTAATCCGGGAGTGGTCAAGCCAAATACAAGCTGAAACTATCTCCTGTTTGATAGTCTTAACGTGAACTAAAATATATTTGTCACATATCTCCCTCTCTTTTGGGAGTGACAAACATTTTATTACTATCTTAAGGTACTTGTTATGACTGAGTTCCCGGTGTTATCACTTTTTTTCCAAAATATTTCTGTGTTCATGCTACACCCCTCCCATGAATAACTTATTGGTTTTGATTGCCTTATTCTACGACTCATTGTGGTTTGGTAAATGGGCATGATGAGCAGGTAAATGTTTGGTAAATGATCAGAATATATATATATAAAGCAGTGTTTCTCAAACTTTCAATCCTGGCGCCCCCCTTTTCAATCACAATTTTTATCGCGCCCCCCTTATGCATTAATAAATCACTGAATGCAATAATAATGTTCTTTGACGCTAAAGCTACAATACACGATCTTAATTATAAACCGTACAAATTAATAACATAAGTATTAAATTTTGTATATGTTACTTTTAAGCAAAAAAAAAAAAAAAATTAAGTAATAGGATAATTATTATGTTATTTTTCCTTTCTCTGATTTTTAAATTGGAACATATTGCAAAATGCAGTGGCTGCTTAGAAGACTAAATATAGATATCAGCTAAATATAGAAAAAGAACTCCGAGGGGCAATTTCTAAAAAACTTTGAAAAACTTTGCTCTGCAAGACAAGCCCATGGAAGTCGCTAATACTTATTAAACTTGTTCTTAATTCAGTATTAATAAGATGAGTATTAAATTTTTTATATATGTTACTCTTAAGTAATATATATTTTAAGTAAATTATATATACTTTTAAGTAATAGGTTAATTATTTTATTTTTCTCTCTCTAATTTTTAAATTGAAACAGATTGAGAAATAATATTTATTTAAAGATTTATTTCCTTCAAGATCCATTTCTAAAAGTACAAATGTCATTATATAAAAAATAGCCTAATCTATGTGTTGCTCTTTATCATATCCATTACATCTGGCATCCTCGCGAACGTTTATGTGAGTCTAGGCAACCTAACAGACGTCTGCACAAAACATGTAAAAATGCTGTACTTCGTACAATTCTAGTCAGTCTTGGCCGAATCGATTAGCTACCGAATCACTCTTGAATGTACATTTCATAATTCATGCGTTAATTATAATTCACGGTATTAAGTATTTACGGCAGTGGATTAAAACAAAATCATAGATATATTTTTAAATCACAGTGAGCATTCGACGATAATAAAGCCTCAACAAGTACACAGACGAGGGCAAATTGATTGCAAGTTACGAATGGGTTAGGGATCCATTTTAAAATACTTCAGAAGAGCTCTCAACTGACAAAAAAGAGATCTTCATAGATTTCACATCCAGTGATGAAATTAAAGGGCAATTTTGTAATAAATCACTCTTTGAATTCTGAATAGAGGTGGGTGCTGAATTTTCTGCACTGAAAACAAAAAGCATTTCGTATACTATTACCATTTTTAACAGCATACCTTTGTGAATCCGGATTTTCTGCGATTGCTACTTTGAAGACAAAATATAGATCTGAGTTAAATATCAAAAAATAACTCTGAGTGTCAATTTCTAATTTTTAGCCTTCCTTTGAAAACTTTGCTCTGCAAGACAAGCCCATGAAAGTCACTGATAATTATTAAACTTGTTCTTATACTGGCTGAAGTACCCACTCTTAACACGAGTTTATTTTTTTAAAAAATGATAATATATTATTCTTGATATAATAGCTTAATTGTAAGGAGAGTAAAACCAAGTGCATGACAATGTATACAAAAATGTAAAATGATTTATTGAAATAAATACTCATATTATAAACGGTTTTGAATGAACTGTAATTTTAAGCCTCGCAGAATTAGCATTTAGAATAAATGTTAAGTAATAAAAAAAGAATATAAAATTCTAATGAATAACAATTGTGTTATTTTTTTAATATTTAAAGCGAGAAAGCCCGGGATCAGGTGTGC
>BMAV01026887.1:17881-39086 GCA_019973955.1 Trichonephila inaurata madagascariensis
CTTCCGGTCACTCTCAGCGGCCCATTCCAAACATGCCACCTTTTTTTCCCATCCTTAATGGGATTCCACCCTTTCCGTTTTAGTTGTGGGTCTTCAGGGAGATTCTGGATCACGATTAAGAAAATTCTTTTCTATCCCGGCAGGGAGTTGGCTTAATGTTTTCCGGTGGGTCATTTTTTTCTTTATCGGCGGTCTTCTGACATGTCGTTCGAATGCACTTTTAGAACAGTTTACCTGCCGACAGCCAGGCTGTGTGTGTTTATCGGGCGGTAATTCTTTTTTTAGTAGCGGTAGGTAACGGGACGGCACAGGAAAGAGGAAACTCAATTCATCAAAATATTAACGACATCTCTGTCCTCGCGGTTTCTTGAGAGAGGAGGAAAGAAATTATGGTTTTCAAATGGGTTTCGGGTCTTTGAATAGGTACTCTCTATTCCTTGTTATTATTTGACAGGTTGGAAGAAATAAAGAAAAATTGAAGTAGGAAATACTTATTTCGTTATACAATGGCGGAGATAAATTAATGACCGGAATGGCGGAAGATTTTACGCACTTGTGTTAATTTTTTTTTGTAGCAATTGATGAATATTAATATCTATCTATCAGAATGATCTATCAGAATAATATCTATCAGAATGCTAAGCAATAACATTTAAAGACTATTCACTTCTGAAAACCAACAGATTTTCTCTTTAAAAAGTTTTCGTGCCTTGTTTATTATGATTATTATTTTTAAATATCTCTATATTAGGAATATTATTTACCAATTATTCTCAAAATTGTATAGAATCTTTTATTTAAAATTTTCTATAGTATTTTTTGGATGGAATATCTCTCTTGGATTAATCTCTCTCTGAAGCAGTACTGAATTTCGATAATAACTCTTCATCTTCATCTTTATGATTCTTTCAAATCATAAAGATGACGCTTTAAATCTCCTCATCACTTGCCAGTCTTCCACACCACGACATACAAGGGCAATAAGCCTAGTTCAGTTTAACACCGATCATTTCCAATTAATTTGTTTAGTTTAAATCAACGTCGTTTAATTCCTACCATATAGCCAGGAGGGGGCATTAAGTCGAGGGCGATCGATTGGTGGACCAACAAGACATTTTGGGATGTCCATTTGAAGATTAGCAGTTAGTAATTACATACAGAGATATTCAAGATGGGCGGACAGTACGCAGACTAAGTATTCTACTGACTATAGCTGCAAAATCCATTTTTAGATGAAAATGTTTTAATGTATTTTGAATTGTTTGGTAACAAATGCATCATTTGATATTATTGTATTTGTGGCTATTATTACTATGTTTGTGTGTGTGTCTCTTGCATTTTGCTTTAAACACGGTTAAAAGAGTAAGTGCTTTTGTTGTATTTATGTAGTTAGTACATTTTCCGTATTTATCACTAAGTTATAACAAATATTGTAGACCTTTTCCTAAGCTCATCACACCTAAGCAATGGGTGTACCGCATCAATCTTGAAAAAATTAGAAGTAGCCCGTACCCTGGAAACGTCTGTCCATCCCTGATATAGACTATTGGTAACCAACATATTAATTTTGAATTACGTCCACGCGATAAAAATAATATCTGAGTTGATATCTCAGTCTTCTAATTTCCAAACCAGGGTGAGTGAGTGAATATTAACGTCACACTGTTCAGCTACAAGAGGGTTTTTGGTGACGGACCACGTAATTTTGAACCATGGTCAAGTAACGTGGACGATACCTGAGCTGGCACCCCCTCTCCTAACTACCACACCACACCAAAGGGAGGACGTTTCATCTCTCGAGAGATTTAGCGTGCATCTCTCCCCTACACGGCGTGTCCTTAGTGGTACTGGGCTCGAACTCATGACATGCCTGCCATAATCCGATACCTTGACCACTGGGCTACCGCAGCCCTTTTCCAAACCAGGGCAACTGAAGATTAAGAAGTATGAGATTAAAATATACAGTAGCCTCCCTTGTGGCTACAGTAGCCTCCCTTGTGGCTACAGTAGCCTTGTGGATATAGTCTCGAACTAGTGTCTGGCATGTCATGAGTTCGTGTCTTTGTGAAACTAAAGATACTCTATATAGAGGAGCTGATGTATGCGTTGAATCTGCTGAGCTCAAAGTTCTCTCGTTGGCGTGGTAACTTGAAGAGGGGCTCCCAGCTCAGGTGTCGTCAATTGACCGAGGTTCAAATTAGCGAGGTGCGTGGCCTATAGCCTTCATGGTCCTGAAAAAAGTGATGTTAATAAACACCCATTACAAATTTTTTTTTCACATGATAGATCTTTAAAGAAATCTAGATTCGAGATTCTTTGTGGTCACATTAAACATATTGAAACTTAGCAAAAGAAGTGCTTTTCTTTATATGCTATTTTATATTCACTGGATACTCAGTTTAGAGAAATAAAAATTAGAATATTTATAGAAAAATTAATAATTATTAGAATAATTATATAATATTTTATAAATTAAAGGCTTATATTTAACCCTTTATATACCGACAGTACTTATAAGTACCACTCTCACCTTAAAATTACTTAGAATAACCATTTTTACGAAAACTCTGACGATACTTAGCAGGAATATTCTTTTAAATCCACTCTTCCAAGATATATGGCAGCACGGGTTCTATGAGGAGCATTTTAGCGGGGAAGGCGAATAGTTTTATAGTAGAAATTGCGTTTTCAGCTGACGGTATTTCCGGCGGATTGCAAAGAGTGTCATTTTTGTTCCGAAAAAGTAGTTAATGTAAAAAGGTAAGTATCTTTTTTTTTGTATGTTAATGAAGACCTTAGAAAACGATTTGACTACCTATTTTAAGTGAACAGTGTATATAATTAATTTTACAGTTGAATATCTTTAATTAACCAATTAGCTCTAACGGATTAAATTTCCCAAAGTTGAGTATTTTGTATATATATATCCCTTAATTTTCAAAGTAGTGATTAAAAAAAATATTGCATGAAAAAAACTGCAGTAAATCATAATGTGGTAGATTAAGGGTTTTTATTTTTTTTAAATACATAACAAATTTAATCTTAAATACAGAAGCGTGGATACCACCGTATCAATGATACGGAACCCCTAAACTACAGGGGCCCCAACATGTGTAACTACAGTTCCACTAACAGGGTTCTCATATCTAAAAAAGGAACCCGAAGGAATTTTGATACAAGAGTTCACTCACAACTAGCTACGCCAGAGCTTAAATAAAGTATGAAGCTTAATGTGTTGGTTATTTAAAAGATCGATTTTTTTTCTTTATCTTCATTTCGCATCAGAAGGAATAATGCAACCAGTTATACAAAGCTACAGCATCAAGTATAAATTGGCCTTCCCACTTTTAAAACAGATTCATATTGTTTGAACTTAAAATTAAAGGCTGTTTTTCATAATTATAACTTACTTGTGTTTTTATATTTATGAGTAGTGCATCATTCAAAAATAAAAGGAAAAATTAATATTTTTTGCATAATCGTGCAAGAAATTTCTTTGAAAAACAAAATGAAAGTGTATTTTAGTTACATCAAATTAAAAATTTTTTTAAAAAGTTCAATCTTATTACACAAATTATTTCCTAAAGTATAAAATGACACATTATTGCAAAATAATTAAAACGAATATAATATCATTTTAAATTATATAAAATCTTGCCTTACAATTATTAAAAATATTTATTACTTTAAAAAATTAACATTTATTTTTGGAATTTTTATTTTCTTCCTAAGATGCTAGAAAAGATTTTAAATATTTGAGACATCTTTAAAACAAATATTGTAAATAAAAAAGCAACATTAAAATATAAAAAATCTGCTTTAATTAAGTAATAATAAAAAATGTAATTAATTACAGTATTTTAATTATATGAATTATTAGTAATTTATATGCATGACTTAAAAAACATGTTAGCTATTACTTTACTTTTATTTAACTAGATGGCAGCACTAAAAATTAGAAAGAAACTTTATTTGCGGCATTTGAGGTTAAACTTTTATGAAGTAGTCAATTGAATTGGCAAAATTTATTTTTGGAGTTATGAGGACATTCAGTTTAATTTTCTAACAATATTTATTGCAATGTTTTTAATTATATGTAATTAAATTTCGTGTTAATTATTAATTAATACCTTTTTTATTTGATTACAGGTACGTATAAATATTCACATTAATAATACTTTAATAAATTTATTTCAATTACTTAACTAAGTTATTAATGCAAGAATTTAAAGCAAAGTAACTATGTTACTTATTAGCAGTAACTACTGCATATAATGAAAATTTTTAAGGTTCTTCGGTTGATGTTAAAGAACAGGTTCCGAATTCGAAATAATTTTTTCTAATATAAAAGTACTTTAGCACTAATATAACATTCTGGCTTCGCTATCCTATAAAGAACCATTTAATTTATCATATTGCTTATTTTTATCCAAGTTGACACATTTTTTCTAGTATAAAATGTGTTTCACAATTTTTCTCCTATTCCGTAATCCTAAATGAATTATTCTTTTACATGTTAAAATAAGAAAATTGGTTACTTATGGAATATTTTAAAAATTTAAAAGTATTATATTATAAGCAGATGTACAAATTATAATGTTGCAAATTTTAATGAAAATTGAAGCCTTTTTTTGTTTGAAAATATGCTCTGAGTTTAGTTCAGCGTTTTGTACATTTGGAAAAGACAGCCTTAAATAATCATACGTATTATTACCAATTATATGAATAAAAACAAATAAACTAGTAGCTTGTATCAAAATCGCTCTGCTAGTAACTGTTTGACTAACCTCTATCTGCATTTTTTTAGATAGATCATACTGATAATGAATCCTACTTCTTTTACCCTTAGATAGATAATTTGATTGGTTTTGGTCAAAAAAGTGAATTTAAATAAAATTACGTTATATCTTGATTACCTTAACATGTCAAAAACTCACCTTAACTCAAACAAAGTTGATTTTTTGAGTTTGGATTTACTGATAGCTGATAATAAAGCATTTAGAAAAATATTTGCAATAAATAGATTCATTTAAATTCGATATAATTAAAATGCCTTTTTGGAATAGCAATTTACGTGTCTCTATATTTGAAAATATTTTGTAAAATTTTATTTCAGAATTATTATTCATTTTCACACAAAATAGATGATTTCATCAATATCTAGAAATTCTTCTATTACAGTTTGAATCATGATTATGCCATACAATTCTTAAAACCACACACGAGACCCTGCAAATGCCGTGTCAAGAAGGAATGGCTGGAAATTCAGCTAATACAGAGAGAAAGAGAGAGACAGCATCCAGTAATACGCAATGTTTATTTTATAGCGATACTCATAACACAGAGCACAAACCACGCCAACTAATTAGGTTGTAGGACCACCATGATCGGTGATACTCTCAGCAACATGTCTAAGTACAGCGTTAATGAAAAAACGCATGGTGTCTTGAGGGCAGACTCTTCATAACCTGTCAACTATGTGCCACAGTTCTAAACGTGGCGGTGGCAGGCCAAGCAAGTGGTATACAAACACTTCTCAGATGTATTTGATAGGTGAGATATCAGGGGATAATAATGGTCAGCGAATCATTTACACATCTTACAGATTACACTGGCTAATAAGCATAACGTTCTGATAGTAATGCGCAATGGACACTCTTCTACCCTCCAAGGAAAGGAGTAGCACATCATGCACGTAACATTGAGCAAGTAGCATTCATAGTGCCCTGAATACGAACCAGAAAAAGACCTCTATCATACCTGAAGACGCCCCAAATCATGATGTCACGTATTGGGGCTTTCCACATAAGCGGACGGATTGGACCTCAATGCCACACTCTTAAACAAAGACTATCAATGCACAAACACAAAACATGATTCGACTAAGAGCCCAACCTATTACGCCATCTATGGCAACAGCGCACTGTAGTGCCATCTGTAATAATTTTATACGAAGTAGCAGTTGAGAGCTGTTTCCTAACACAAGCAGGTGCATGAAACGACAAATAAAAAGGCTTAGCGTTGTAAAGATTTGTTTTTTTTTATCCAACCTAATCACAGATCACATAATATGACGAAACACAACCCTGTGTCATTTTGTTGTCTACGCCGATCTAGCACGGTATCATTACAAACGGAGTTTTCTTAATAGGCATCGTGAATGTCGACCATAAGCAACTAATAAACAGGAAATGGTTCTGGCCGACATGGGAGCATCGAAGATAACCTGTACATGCTGCAAAATGGAGGCGGAATTAGCATGCGGGGCTGCAACCGCTTATGGATGGATGCGTCGATTTACATGCGTTAATATCACAATGTGGCCGCCTCAGTACCCTTCCAACATCAAGTTTCCTTGTTCCAACCAAGTTTCTCACAGCTCGTGTATCGTGGAAGTATTTAGAGGGGTATCAGCTGGCATTTGACACATGGACTAACCTACACTTCTCAATCCAATCACCAAGGCCTTGATAAAATCTGTCTCCTGTAACTGCCTCTCTATTTGGTGACTTAGCATTTTCTGCTATTGCATCATGTGAACATTGAAAATAGGAAAAAGAAATCTACAATGATTTCCTTGGCAGAAATAACAGCAAAGATATAGTTCATACAGCAGATTCCTTTCCTTATACCCTATTCAATACACACTGGAGTGCTGCGCATTTTGCATCATTCCCCTCAATCAATCAGGAAAACCTACCCTAAAAATTGCGATATCTGGACCCTTCTCCTTAAGATTGTATGATATCCATATATTTCATAAATATATTAATCGACTTGTAAATTTCAGTTTTAAATTCACTCATTAGTGATCTATCAGTGAAGATTTTAAGGTTGCTTTTGTCACTGTTTTTCCAACACACATTCTTAAACACCTTATTCACTTATAAAAAGGTTAGCATTTTACACAACCAACAGCCATAATCAACAAGGTAGCAATAAGACTCTCTTTAAAAAACATTCTTAGTGAGATGTACTTTTCAAGTATTTAAGATCTTCATTTTAATTGGTTGGTAATTGCTTTATACTCATTTCATAATTTTTATTTCTGTGAACTCCTTTTACGTACATTATATTACATTATTTCTATAATGCTGATATCTTTCAAATCTTTATTTGTTTAATTTATTATCAATTGATTTTAAAGTTTTGTTTACTGTACTCATTTCTTTTTATTTTTCGATATTTCCACATAGACTTATAGAGTCACAAAAGGGAAAAAAGTTGGTATTTTAAAGCTAATTTAACTTCTCTTTTTGGGTTATCAATCCGAAATTGTCTTTTGACTTGTTAAACTATTGTGGTTCTAGATTATAGGGATTAATCAAAATCCATAACACTCAATAAGCTATAAACATATTTAAGCACTCTATACAGAAGAAAGTAATATAAAAAAAAATTTTTAAGTCAATTCCTTAGATCAACAAAGAAAATTTTTATTTTAGCTACTTTTTATTAAATAGTTACAATTAATATAAATATGTATATACATATGACAGAATCACAACATTAAGTGGTAATTAATTTTTATTAATTATCATTAAAGTATCGTATTGTCATCCAAAACAATCGCATATATAAAATTTAAGTTCAACTGAATGCTTTAAAACGTGAGAAACAAACCTTTTCAAGTTTTGACACACGTCGCCAAAATGGTCGCTAAGTCGCCAACGTGGCTGTATTTGTAATTCTTTAAATAATTAGTTTTAATCAATTAATTTTTATTAATTATAATTAAGTTATTGTATTGTCATCCAAAATAATCATGTATATAAAATTTCAACTCAATTGAGCGCTTTAAAATGTATTTCATTAACAATTGAAAATCCCACCAAGATAAACAAACAAACAAATAAATAAATATATAGAGATTGTGTGTGTGTGCTAATTGTAGGAATTGAACCAGACGAATTTTGAAATACGACAAAGCAAAAGAGCAAATAATTACGCAAGACATAATTCAAATCTATATATTACTAATATAACATGCATTCAGTCTAAAAATGTTGTTGATATCACTACCTATATTAAATTCACTAAACGCTTTCTAGAAAATAACTAAATTTTTGCAACTACTTAAACTAAACTTTCCTGCTCCAGATACAATCTCACATAAATTTACTATCAGACTCTCTCTACCATTCTTTGCCCTCTTTTGTTTCACACATCACTCCTATGTATATTGGAGATATTATAGTATAACACCGCTGTTGAAATAGCATCCTCTATTTCTTGATAAGATCGAACAAAAACAAAAAATATTTGTGCTCCTAACTCATTTTTTTATTTCCTCTTATTAATTAAGGATATTTTTTAAATGACTGTGACGTTCATTTATTGGGATCTAATTTAATTAGGTTTTACTGTATATGTGTATGAATTCGTATATTTTTATATTTTGTTACGTGTACTTAAAATTTATGAACTTTCCGAAAACACAGAATTTTTAACTTTTGCATTTAGCTAACATTTAGCATTATATTGCATGGTACAATATATTTAAGAAAATTATGCTAGAAAAAATTGATATAAACTAACCATAAATAAGAAACATAATAAAACGTGATACCTAGAACTTGGTGAAGGCTAAATCTATTTATATGTTTGGGTATTTTTCTAAAAATGCACTCCATTTTTCTTTAATATTCGACAATGGCTTCCTTTGCACTCATTATGAGAATGAATTTTGGGTTGTATAACGAAATTGTTGATTGAATATGAAATGAACATTTTGAATTTAAAGTGAGTATTAATATTCACATAATTTCTTCAAAAAATACAATTAATAATACGCTGATTGCCGAACTGAACAGCGAGGAAATAATTTTAAAATGGAGAACACATATTATAGTGGTGTACACACACACACACACACACACGTCATGTTGCGAAAATTTTGTACGCAAACCATAATTTAACTCATGTATCTATAATAATTGTAACGTGTAAAATGCATAATATCATTAACATCATAATATGTATTCTGCTATAACTACTACATCAGTTTCTGAAATTTTTTACCAATATCTCTCCTAATAAAAATTATCTCTTTCTTCCCTTACAATTTTTATTTAATTATTTTTTGCGGGGGAGAAAATCAAAGATAAAGTGTATATATACAGATTTAACCATTCTGTGAATTTTTTGTGCCAATGATTATAGTAACTGCTTGTAAGAAGGTTTTTATAATATAATAATAAATAATTACATAATAATAATAATGCGTTGTTCACTAGATAGAAAAAAGTAGCATATCAAGAAAATTCCTATTTTTTAAAAAATTTAAGCTTTAGTTGAATCAATATTCCGAGCATTTTAAAACAGAATTAAATTAGTACCACAATACGACATTACCATTATTCGACAAATCACTTTGCTGTTTTTATTTTGTGGAACAAAACTTGGCACATTTTCAAGAATAAGAGCAAGAATTTAAGTCATTCAAATCGTTTCGAAGAATCCTTTTGTTATTATTTGTTGAGAAAACATAAAAAATTTAAATAGAAAGCATGTATATAATTATGAGTGTGTGTGCGTGCGTACAAATAAACACAAAACGTGCTTTTTGAGATAATAGAGAACAACAATACAAAAACTATATCATTTGTTTCAATTTTTGGAATTCTCAATGATATATATATATATATTTTTAATGCTTTTCATAGAAATTTATTCTGAAAAACTTTTTGAAGCTATCTTAACAGTATGATCCAAAAATATATGCATTTAAATCTCCCTCCCCCATACAAAAAAAAACTTTCTCTTGATATTATATCACATAATATATATGCCACATTCAATGGAAATTATATCTTGTTTAATAATGTATATTTCGGATAAGGGAAAATATTTCAGAAGATTAAATAAAAACATTCAAAAGAGGAGTTTCCTCTTATTCTAACTCTAGTATTCCGAATTTCTCTTTCTCTGAGAGCGATGGAGATTTCTGGAACGAAATTCAAGGATTCTTCAGACTGCAATAAATTATTCTTTCATAATCATTCTTTTTCTAGTGACTTTTTTATTGTTATTTCTGGATTAAAGGAAAATAATACGGCAGTGTGTTTTCTGGAATGGAATGAGTTCAAATTCAGTGTGACATCGACTTCTCTGTAAATATAAAGCATTCAAAATGTAAACAAATACGATCGTATCAATAATTTAGAGTAATGATTTTGTTATATTTTATCTTTTGTAAGAGTTTCTAGATGATTTTTGAGGTTTCATGTTTTAAAATTCTACTTTATAATAATTTTAAAAATATTAATGCATGAAAAAGTGAAAGTTTTTTTTTGTAAAAAGTCAATGATCAATTTAAATTATGGCACATTCATAATCATGTAAAATCAAATTTAAAACTATTTAAATTTTTAATTTCAAAGCCCATAAAAATTTCAAGGATTTCAAATTATTGTAGGAATTATATTTAAATCATTCTCCTCGTCTTTCCGGAATTTATTTGAAAATCCAATATTTGAATTAAACTTTTGTAACCTGTGATTCTATGTCATGCCTTTAAAAGAAAAAATGGAATTTTAAGCATTTTCGTAATGGAGTAAATTCGTGTGACGTCATAGTCACATGATAACTGCATTAAGTGTTTCCGTCGAATCAGCTCATAAATTCATGCGACTTTGACATCACATGATGTCACATGTTTTCAGTCAATCAGTTCCTGCTCTTTGCTGCTGCCAACTTTTACATTTTGCTGAAATTTTCTTTTAAGAAGTAGCATATATTTGTCAACAGTAGTAACACATGTAGATAAACGAAATGCATTTGATTTAAAAGTACACGTATAATATAAAAAATAGTTGATTTTTTTTTTAATTTGAAAAACTTGTTGAAGAATCTGAATACTTAAATATCTTTACCCAATTAATAAACTAGAAATGTCTAAAATTTTTCAGAGTAAAACAACAAGTTCAAGTCTAACGTCGGTTTTGAATGGACAATGATCTTGCTGTTGTTTCTCCCAGGAAAATTATTGTGAAAATTTTTTTCTTGTCTCAAAAAACAAACGGTGTGATAACAGAAAATGCCAATCCACAATCAGTAGAGGAAGAGATTGGACTGAGAAGGGTAGATTGTGTGGTTCAATGTATTTAGATCTTATCTGACACTTATCAGAATGTGTTCAAGGTGCCCCTAATGTGGCAAAGATAGTTGGAGCAAATAGATGAAGCATGTTTGACCCGTGCCGGTGTGGTCAGCACATGTGAATCAGCATATCCACCGATAAGCGGTATAGGTTCCACAAGCAGCTTCTGTTGGCATTTTGCAACATATGTAAGACACCTTTGAAATTCCCGTGTTGATTAGAACTATTTCCGATCGATTGTTTGCTAGTAATCTGCACTCATGGCGTCCGTCATAAAGAATGTCATTGACCCCGCAGCGCAAATGACTGCGTTTGGAAGGTGTCTGAGTAGCGTGACATGGATGACGAAATGACATATGAACGCATTTCCGACGAGCCACGCTTCTATTTGTCAAGTCATAATGACCAAGAAAGCAATGATGTAGTGACCGGTACAATCCAGTCATGTGAACACGGTCAAGAGATAAGGATGGCCCCTGAATGGCGGAAGCTTTCAGGGGCCAGCCCTGAAGCTTTTTTTACATCGGCCCAGCATCAGAGCACGTATTCAGGTGCGCTATTGTCTATTCTCACAGTCTGCCAATAGGAAGCCGTGTTGCCAATAGGCAATCTAGATTCATTAATACAGTCAATGGTATACATATTGGAGACATCTTGTCTTTTGAGTTGAATCTCATTATTATCTAGACTAGGGGTCGACAACCTTTTAACTGGAGCGTGCCAAGCCAATCTAGATCTAGCCAATCCAGTACGATTCAGCGTGCCACATAGTAGGACATATTTGAAACAATTCGATTTCCGCGATAATGCATGCAGAGTTTTAAAATGGAGATCAATAATATATGGATTTATTGTTTTTTTTGCGTACTAATATTGCATCATTTAAAGTTTTTTCTGAACACACAAAAATAAACAACATAAAATATAATTATTTCTTCAACATAAATAAAAAAAAAAAATTAAAGTTGTACATATATATTTTTAAACATTTATTAAAATAAGAAATAGACAACATAAAATATAAGTATTCCCCTTCCTTATAGTTAAATAAAAAAATAATAAATAATAATAAAAATAGTGCGAACCTAGTGCTTGCACCGCTTTATTTCATTTCGCAAAATCAGGGGTATAATTTGGACTTTAAATTGACACGATTCTATAAACATTCAGTTGTTAACAACTTCTTTGCGGACTCGGAATATTTTTTATATGATAAAAGATTTATTCCCTTAGACGTGTAGAACTAAAAACGAAAGCAGAGTACACACATATAATTTTCTCTCTTCAAACAATAAAATTTCTCTAGCAATGACATTCAAATAATTTACAAAAATAGATGTAGATTTATTTTTATAGTTATCTTTCAGATTTTTTTTTCTTAATTCCGCAAATGTGCATAAATCTGAAGATGTTTGTCAAAAAAGGTCCATAACAAATTCATCATTTGCTTCCACTCAAAAATTGACAAATTTGTAGAGTAATGTAGAGTGCCACTGAAAATTGCTCCACGTGCCACATGTGGCACGCGTACCATAGGTTGCCGACCCCTGATCTAGACTTTGACGATGGACGTGTGCTAATCAGACGCTACAGAGGTGAACTCCTTCACCTGGAGTATTATTATACAGGACGAACGCCTAGCGTTACGATCTGGGCACTATTAGATATCATGGGAAATCTGGCTGTATGTGCATGTACCCCCATTGTATGTGCATGTACCCCCTGTACGTGCATGTTCCTGTGTGTGAATGGTGGGCCCCATATTATGAAAGTCATTGATACCGATTTCTTAGCCCTTATGCATTGCATTCCCTGAGCTGTATTTCAGAAAGACAATGCCCGTACCCATGTACAAACTTTTCGTTTTTTTTTTCTTCGATTACGCCCAGTGCGAGAAGCGATTTCCAAATGCAAAAGTCCACTTTCGAGGTAGAAAATGCGGCCCAGTTCTAACTCCGTGAGTTGCTCAAAAGGAACTCTGCCTATTTAGGTGAAACATTTAGCTTCTAGTGAATATTTTATATCAGTCAAAATTATGATGTACACATTTCAATATAACTTTAAAGTGCTTTTCATACACCGTTCACTTAGAAGTGTAGAAGATGTTTTTCCGTTCATAAACGCGTGATCGTGTCGTAAATCGAATAATTTGTATATCTTTATTTGTTTTGCATTTCCGGCAGGTTCCTTTTATTTTACATGATTCCTTTATGGTGTTACAGTTTTTCAAACAGAAACGTATAATAGAAGTCAGAAAATGAATATTAAAATAAATATGTATAGTAAAAATACGTATGTATATTACAATAAAAAAATGTATAAATGTATGTAAAATCCATATATAATTATGTATTATTAAAAATGTATGAAAATTAAAAAATGCACATGTATATTAAAAAAAATCTCTATGTACATTTAAGAAAATCAAAAAATATATGTAAAAACGAGAACTTCTCTTTGCAAATTACGAGAATTCCAAATGTTTTTATTTATTTAATCCTTTTTATAACAACGTTTTTTGTATAAGGTTATCAGAATGATGTTTATTTATATAAATTAGACAATACAAATATGTGAAATACTAAATACTAAGTATTAGACTTTGAGACTGTTCATCCCATATCCATCGTCAGTACATGTATTAAGACTATTATTCATTGTTCTTTATTTAGTGATAGATTAAAATCTTATTTAATTTTAGAATGCTAATATCAAAATACTGAAAGAAGTTAGTATGCATGAATACATATTATGTCGGAATATCAAAAATAATTTTAAAGAAATGCTTTTAAAAAATCAATAAAAATATATACAGAATTTCTGATATTAGTTATTAGGGTTCTGATAGATATGAAATTAAACAATTAAGGGAAGAAAAAAATTTTTTTTTTTAAATAATCTAGAGAATTAAAAAAAAAAACGCATTAAAAGGCTTTCAGACGAATACGTAAAGCATTATTCGTAATCAAAATTTTAATATTTTTGAATAAAAATAATACTCTTAAACCGGATTACTTTTAACATTAAACCAGATCAAATTACATTCGTGAAAAATTTGAATGCTACTGTAGATTCTATAATCAACAATAATTTAAACTTTCAAGGTCCTTAAAAATAACAATACCAGCTGCAACTAAAACTTTTAAAGACTTTATAAAATTATCAAAATTTCCTTCAAAAAAGTGTTCATTAGTATACAAATGCCAGAAAATGATATAATAACTCGCCATTCCATTAATCTTTTTTTTTAATGGGTTGCATTTTGACAGCTAAGCCTTTTCAGACGCGGAAAGTCCCCATTTCATCGGTGGAACCATCTAGGGCTGGTCCCCACTGCTAACTTTTTGATTCTTGAGTTTATTTAATTCAAGCTCTTACAGGATGCTAAATATTGCCGTGATTTAATTATGCCGGGGGTACCAGAGCCATTTCGGTATTCAAGGGATTTTTTATATGTCACATAATCATATGACAAGCTTACCTACAATTTTCGCATCCAAAAAATCCATCGACTCCAGCCGGGATCGAACCCGTAACCTTAAGCTTTCGAAGCGGGCTTGCTACCTCTAAGACTCCGAGCCACCATTAATTTGGCCGCCATGACCATGACTCATGAGTATGTAATTTAAAAATATTTGTTATATCGTACAACGAAATATAATCATGTCATCAAAGTATAGGTTTCACTTAATACCAGGGGCGTAGCTACCGCCGTATCAGCCGTATCAATTAAACGAGGCCCCCAAGCTACAGGGGCCCCAAAATGTGTAACTATAGTCCCATTAACAGGGCTCTCATATCTCAAAAGGGGCATCAAGGGAAATTTGATACAAGGTCCACTCAGAACTAGCTACGCTAGTGCTTAATACTGTATTTTAAAAAATGTATTAGATGTTTACAATCTTATGAGCTAGTTATTCTTGATCAAACATAATTAAAAAAAAATAGTTCTACCTTTTGTAGTGCTTACATGAAAATATTACATGTGGCTATCTCATTTTCCTTTAGAAAAACATCATTTCCGCAACTAATTCGTTCCCTAAACTTAATAAAAACGGGAGGAGGGGAAATCAAGGGCAAGGACCCTTTCCATTCAAGAGAAATGATTTGGCGCCTTTTGCACGCAACCGTGACGCCGTTGTTTCCTAAGACAATCGAGCATCTATCGTACTATTGACCGAGGAATGTAATTCCTCATATAATTCATGTCCTCCCCCCCCCCTTCCCTTGGCTTCGGAAAGGAGCCAACTCCTCTGACAACTGGAATGCTCTTAAAAATTATGACGCCAAATTAGATCCCTAGTTCGTCATGAATGAAAGACTAGACATTTTTTGGTTTGTTTTCTCGTTATTATACCTGGATTTAACGGATATCTTACGCCCGCGTTTGGGGGTGGCCCGTTGGCGAAGGGGGAATAAAAAGAAGAGAGAAACTCTAGGAAGACGACTGCTGTTGCATTTAACCCTTCGTTAAGTATATGGAAGAGAACAAGTTTCATTCAATGGTTTGAAGATTTTACTCGGAAATAGAAGCTAAAAGAATGATCAATTTGGGCAAGATTTTGAAAGTGGTAAAAAAAAAAAAAATCGCTGTAATTGTAGAAAGAAAAAACGATAAAATAACGAAAAGTAATTTGAATGTTTAAATTGTATTCCTGTTGAATAATTTAAGGTATCTAACTACTTGTAACAACTTTTTTTTAATGAGATATGGGGATTTTTTAGTGGTTTTTAGATTTAATTAGTACATTTTAAGAAAAATATGCTAAAATTAAGAAAAGAAAAATAAATTATTATTAGTAAAATGAGAAAAAATGTGAGTAAAAATTTACAAAATTTACATAAACGGGGCCCATTCTGTATAAAAAAAATTTATGGACAAATTTTCAATATTGATGTATTGCTTTGCTATTCATTTTTAAAATGACCTTCAGGATAAGAGATATTTTAATTATTACAAAAACTAGATGACTTTATCTTAGTTATTATATGAAATTGCTTAAAAAACAGTGATTATATTCACATAAGGGACTGTAAACTTTGTAATAAAACAGTGATTGATAAATCTGAAGGTTAAAACAGTTCTACTGTTATACAGAACATACACAAAAAATGTAAGTGAATTATTTTCAAGACTTTTTGAGCAACCGCTGTTTCCGTTTGAACATTTTAAAAAAAAAAAAACACACATTTTGAGTAAAACACATTTTAAAGTATGACATCTTGCTTAAAGTAGTGTGTGGCATCTGCTTTTACTAAAACACTTGAAGATTTTGCTCAAGTAAAGTTAAAATAATAAACTTGGTATTTTTATAAAACTAATAAAATGGTCTATAAAATAAAATCATAAAAAATTTGGCAAAATTCACAATTTTAGAGTAGTCGGATACCTTAAAAAGAAATATAAGCAAATTTGGGTGAATTGTTGCTTGATTCCGCAAATGTGTGTGATAATAAAGTAAAAATATTTCTCTTAAGTAAATATTTTATCTATATAATTTTCATAAACTTTTTTATAAAAACTGATAAATAATATGAGTTACCCAATACATTCAAACATGTGATACAGTATTTTAAGATGGGTTGAAGGCTAAGGAGGCTAAAAGAGTGTCATCTGAAATCAGACAATATTGAAAAATAAACACCTTTTCTATACCAGCATGTAAAAGTACTAGTATCATACTTATAAGCAATTGTGCTTTATTTTATTTTTGAAAACAATGATACATGCAGCATAATTAAGCTAATTGTTTTTTATCTTCTTATTTTCTTATTCAGAAAGTATATTGTTACGAATTTCGTGTAATGAATGCTTTAAACAGTGTAAACAATTTATATCTGGATGTGTAATACGTTAATACTACTTTTTGTTGTATTTATTTTATGCTTAAATTGTAATATTCCCAAGAAACGCCGTTTCTTATAATATAATGGCGATTCAATGGAAACTTGGCAAAATGTTGATGATAGAGCCAAGTTGACATCATTTTAGGCAACCATGTTGGTGAGTTGACGACCAAATAGATGCTTCTGGAAATTACTGGAGAAATTTATTCATATCACAATATGTGACGTAAGCGGATCTTTCAAGAAAGATCCATTCAAAAAATAAACAGGAACCACTCGCTGAAGTTGAGTCAGTATTGTTTTAACCATTGAAGAGTCGACTAGCGATTAGTTGATACGATCGAGAGAGTGCTTGCGAATAATCTTAATCATTACGTATTTGTATTTTTAAACACTGATAATTGTGTCTGATCGCTGTGGAAGGTGTAAAGGCCTTCTGGGATTTATTACATACATTTTAGTACTGAATCCTGTTTTACAAGGATTCGCCCCTGAAGAACTGTCTTGCTCTTTGAGACTAATAGCATAAAATCCTCGAACCCCGTGTATAACAATAAATATACATTTTTTAATATGTACTCTGCTTGAGAAACAAAAATGATTTGAATATGAAAAATGAATGAAATGACTTGACAATTGACTCTAAAAGTTCTTGACATGAATGCCGCAGTATTATATGAATTACAGACCGCCTTATAAAAAGTCGGGTTTAACCGATTTTATGGCTAACCTCACCTGGCTGTTTATAATACTGAGCAAAGCCTATATAATATAAAATGGATAGAAATTCTCAATTTATCATTAATAAAAAGATGATGGTCGAAAGAGTTCGAAAATACTTAGATCATGCTGGTATCAAAGAAAGAAGATAAAACAGTTACTGCCAGATTCAGTGATCCAAATACGAATTCAAAACCTGAAAAGTAAAGGACGATTAGTAGCATTATCAATATAAGTACACACACATATATAAGTAGATTCATGATATAGTATATCTTGCGTGAGCCTATTTGTTTCGATTACCTTTAAGTGTTACTCGGTGTACCCCCTGGGGTACGCGTACCACACTTTGGAGAGCATTGCTTAAAATCATAAAACTACAATTAAACATTTAAATTTTTTTTAAAAAAGATTTGTGTTTCTTATAATGGACGAATTTTGTTGTTAAAAATTGATGCAGAGAGAACTTGAATATTTGATCATAAAAATAGTTGTGGGTTTTCAGATTACTTTAATTTAAATTATCAGCTCATAATATAAAAATCTAAACAAATTTCGGATTTTTTTCAAGAAAAAATAATTCTTTAGATTTCTTTCTAACAGGCTTACAGGGAAAACAAATATTGCACTGTTCTAAATTCATATAAGTAATCATGTGGCTAACCACTGTGTTATCTGATCGAATTTAACACATCGGTCATTACATATCAATGGCGGTATGAAATGTGAATTATGTAGAATGATGTCTTGATCAGTTCCAAATAAAGAGAAAGAAAACAGACTAAGAATGTGAAGTAATACCATTGAAGATTAGTTAGAATTCAGAGACCTGTTTTTTCCCCAGATATAATAATCGCATTCATTTAAATTCTTGGAAATAATCTTAGAATGTCTTTTGACATTGTAAGAGCCAAACGGAACCATATATTTGCCTAGATGATAAATGGGAAAGCGTTTTTTTATGATGGAAAATCCTATTGCATTATTAACCTTAAAAGATCGCGTGAAATCTTGAATGATTTAGTAAAAACAGCATTAGAAAAATTTCTAATTTCAAACTTCAGATTAAGAGTTTTTTAAAGCCTAACTATAGATGTAAGAATTTTTAAAAAATCAGATTTAGAATTTTTTAAGCCTAACTGAGATGTAAGAAGTTCAAAATTTTGATTAAGATTATTTAAATTTTTACTGCTGTAGATATAAATACAGTAGAGCCTCTATATAACGAACCTCTATATTGCGAATTTTTCTATATAGCAAACTTTTTCCTGGAACCTTGAACATTTCACGATATTCTTTGTAAAATAACCTCTCTATATAGAAGTGCATTTTCTATATAACGAACTTTTTCTTTTATGATTCAATTTTTTTCTCCCTATTTTTAAAGTATTTCTGAATATTTCAAGTTATTCTCTCTTTAACACATTTTATGGTGGTCATAAATCTTGAGAGAGTTTTATTAGATCCTAACTCGGCGAGAGCAATAGAGTTCTGGATGTTTCATCCAAGAAATACAACCTTTAACCCTCCAGTGTCCAGTTCACTAGAAACATCTTCGATAGCCCCTTTCACACTCAATGGAGTTGTACCGTGTCTCCGTGTTCTAGTTATAAAATACTGTTTGTTTAGTAAAACTTGTTTGCTAATTAGAAAATGTGCTTAAAATTCATTAATTTTAATGTAAAATTATTTTCTCAATATTGAAAATGCAGTGAATTCTTCGACATTCTTTTTTCTTGTTTTCCTTGCAATTTTTCATTCTTTTTTTGATGGGTGATATATAAAATAAACATATATTAATCTTTTAAAAAAGGTGTGAATAATTACTTTTTTTAATATATATAGTGTTTATGAATTTAAAATTTGTTTTATGCGGTTTATAAAGTATATTAAAAGTTGAACCTCTATATAACGAATTTTCCATACAACGAACTTTTTTCCGGGATTTAGTGACTTCGTTATATAGAGATTCGACTGTACTATTATTATTATTTTTTTAATCTTTTAAGTTATTTTAAATGTTAACTGTTTCATTTCAGAAAGCAAAATACTCACGTTGAAACAAAACAATAATATGTTTCAGACATCAGTGGGACAATGGTGACAGACATAAACAGTGTAAAGAGTGATTAAAATATTAAATGAAATTTGATGATACTTTACGATGAAAACTGTTCTAGGTATATCGCGGTCCTTCGACCGCAGGTGTGAGAAGGTTCGAGTAAGAATCAGACATTTCTCAATTTAAACAATTTTATTTCCTTTTTTTAACTTATTATACTTTATAAGCTTAACTGAGAATGCTCTTTAATAATTAAGCTCGAGAAGCAATCAAACTTATTAATCTAACGGTAATATAAATAAGAGTATATATATATATATATAGTAATATAAAATAAAAGTGAAGAAGTACTAGAACCTACAGTGCTAAAGCAGGAAGAAATATATATATATATATATATACTCTCCTGTGCGTTGTTGCTTCAACACTTGCTTTATCTTTTCTTCTTGAATTAACCACCAGTCGCTAACACTATGCTTTCTTCTTATACTCAATTTTCAGCCATCATCCCGCCTACTCCATGACTTGCACTTAAATAAAAGCTCAAATTTACATAAAACCGTCATCCTTACGGAAAACGGTTTTCATCTAAAATCGCAGTTAAAACGAGTATTTTACCCAAGAGGGTTAGTAGAAGCACGAATAGAACCCATTTTATGTAGCACTATCATATTCGAACAAAAGAACTGTAATGTAACTGTCCCCTTAAAAAAACAATCCGTAGCAGAAATGAGCACCCATTTCTATGAACTACTTCAAAACATAATTTCAATTTTTTTTACTTACCATATATTCCGGTGTATAACTCACAATTTTAACACATAAAATAAGATCGAAATTTACGTATGAAATAAAAATGACAGCTTTCAAATAAAGAGAAACTGAGCATAAGAAAATAGATTCCTATACGCATCTAAGTACTGTTTATTTATAGGAAATGACACACTTAATGAACTTTCATTTTTGGATAGCACATATAGTTCGTTCATATGCGTTTTCCGTTGTATCTTCAGGCACATCATTAAATTCTGTTTCATTTTCACTATTACTGTTACTCTGATCCGTAAATAAATATAATCGTCTTCCATTCCTTCCAGATTGCTAGAAATACTACATTTTTAAATGATTTTTGAATCATGTCAGGCTTAATTTCATTCCATGCTCTTATTATCCTTTCACACTCATTTTCTGGACTGTCAGGAAGCATTTGGCATCCTTTTGTAAATATTTTTCACTTTCTAACATCCACATGACTTCAAACACCTCTTTTCTTTTACTTTAGGATTTTAGTTCTATAAGTATACCGTTGTTCAAAAGCCTGATAAGATACTTCGATTAAATGACTTCGAAACGTAAGAACATTGCACATGTATATTTCAGGTTTCGTGATAAAAAAGGGAAGTGGTCTTTATGCGGTAAAAACAAAAATTGAAAAAATGCATTTGAAAGTATAGACTCGCGTTATATGTTGGAAT
>BMAV01026887.1:50573-62672 GCA_019973955.1 Trichonephila inaurata madagascariensis
GATTTTTTCGTCAAATAGTTGCGAAATTTAGCCAAGTTGAGATGATAACAATGGCGCCAGTGGCGTAACATATACCCCCGCAACCCTCGCCTTATAGGAGGGGCCTAGGATTCTAGAGGCCCATAGCCGACTGACATCAAGAACAGCTTAAGGCACAAACCTGACTTTGAAGGGGGGGGGGGAGCCTAATATTCTCCGTTACGCCACTCCGTTACACTGACTGTCGCGATATCAAAATCACACTAATAAAGAGTTGCTAACCCATCTTAAATTAGTTCCAAATCTTTTTTATATCAGTTTGTACTAGTTTATATGCTTGCACTTTCAAATACGATTTGCGTAGAACTACTTCATGTTTACAGATTATATCAGTTAGCATTCAAAAATAACGGGGTCGATTAATTTATCAATAAAATAGTCATATGCGGATGTTCTCTTAAAAAAATCTTTATAATTTAGTCCGTGAGGCACATAAGTAGTACATTGCACATATTTTAAATTCTTGTCTAATTTTTGTCAGGTGTTGATCCTCTCTCAGAGGTTCCCAAACTTTTTTGTCTCATAGACCCCTTGACAGGTTTCTCGGTTTGGGGTAGATCCTTTCTTACCTAATATTAAATTTTTGCAAATTCATCACCTTAAATGTGTTTTTGAGAACAGGTATATAGAGCTATTTCGTTTAAAATATTTAAATTTTTAATTGTAGTGAAGTATAGTGTTTAAAACTTAAGCAAACTCATGTTAATTAATTAAATTAAAATCTAATTAATACATAAAATAACTGAGCAACAAACAAATGCTTTTAATGGGAAGGCTAAATCTGGGGATGTAATAGCGTTTTCAACAATTGACATCAATCTTGTCAAGTTTAACCCTAAATATCTCCTCGGTTAATATATATAGTACCCAGTCTTTTCTTTCTTCCTTTTTTTTTTTTTTTTGGAGATCGGTAAGCGCATTGTAACTCCTTAATCGGAAAAACAACTATAAACTTTCTCAAGATATTCCATAATATGGAATAAATAACAGATATATCTTTTTAAAGCCAAAATTATTAACATCCGTTTCTAAACTTTACCTTAAGATTTTCGTTAGTGCCTATTCCTGGTGCCTAATTCTTATAATCTGACATTCTTTTTTCAAAGTTACCATTGAATTCATTGCCTATACTGTGGTATTACAATAGTCAAAACATTCTCAAACCTAACTTCAAAATCTAAAAAGAGGGCATTTAAATGTTGAACGTAGGCTAAAACGTCTTTTTCCAGGTAGATTGTCTGTGACAATTGAGAAACTAGGAAAATTTGCTACGTCCATTATTATACTTTAGCTTAATTCTGGCAAGAAAGGCTGAAATATGGTCCTTGTTTCAATAAAATTAATGCTGTTGCATTTTGTAATTGCAAATTAACCTCATTCAATTTAGTAAATAAATCTGTTAAATAGGTTAAGTCTGGTTTCCACTTGATTAAATTTCCTTTTAAAATTATAGTGACGATCTGGTTTAATGAAAGCCACTAAGACCCCCGGTTACACCTCATGGACCCCCAATTTTTTTTCGCTGGCTTGGACCCTTTCAGGTCGCCATAGACCCCTGGGAGTTCATATGGATCACTTTGAGAATCACTGCTCTATCTGATTATCCTCTTTTTTTCGATGTATGATACAAAAAAATTGGAAATGACAACAGCGGAGTTCTTACATTGTTCTCTCTCTCTTATTTTTATGAGAATAAAAATGGCCCTGAGTTGTTATTTATGAGTTTTAGAGAGTTAGTAAAAGTTAAATAACAAGAAATTTTATAATTATTAGAGTTTTTACATCATTTTTATATATTTTTGCTTTTTGAGTGGTTTTTGAGATGTTAAAACAATAGATTAAACTGATTATTATCACAGTTTTTCTGATTTTGAATTCCATAACGGAACAACTTTCAACTGTGCACTCCAGAACACATATTAACATCCAACAAAGCAATAAATTTCAATGATCATCTCGCGTCCAACATTTCTCGACAGAGATATCTTTGCTTCCTATTAAAATCAAAAGTAACTCTCCCAAAATCGATTAAAGAAACTCGTTAATCTGTCAGAGCTGGAGCAGGAGGCACGATTTTTTATTCCGGTTCACGCCGATAGCCGAGAAAACTACCGCTTCATTTACGTGAGCAGTATTACAAACAGATGAATCATGCTCTCGTACGCAATATCAGGAGCACTTTTTAGCGCGCGGAAAAGGAGAAAAAAAAATTATATATGTCATAATAAACGGTGGGGTAGGAAAGTCGACACTTAATTTATTACTAAATGTAACGAAGGAAAATAGAGATAGCAAAAATCTCGACACCTCTGGACCACCTTGAAAGTTTTTAATTGAATTTTGCGATAGCGGAAGACAAGGAATTCCGTGTTCTTATGCTGTCATCGTCCTCTTTTTTTTATATTTTTTTCCTGTTGCTGCTCATTTTTTTTTTCTTTCGGTGATATCAGAGCTGTGAAGTAGGATTGGGGGATGACACTTCACCAAACGAGTGTGTGAGGCATTTCAAACGTTTGTTTGGAATTTCACGCGATTAGATAAATCGGCCCACTCGCGACTGAGCTGAGCGTGAATGGAGTTGAGTTGAGTTGACATTGAGAGAGGATCTGAAACAGGATGAATCACACACACACACATACACAAATTACTACAGAGATCATTTTTCTTTGTTTTGTTTTGCGTTGTCTTATCGTTGTTTGCACTACCTTCATTCTTTTTTTTATTTTTAGATCATCGTTTCAAATTGAGCAATATAGAGATATATTAAGAGTTAAAGTAAACAATTTCAAACAATAATCGTCTTGAAAACGGAATTATTTCCTCCTTTCTTGAGCACTCTAAAAAGAGATATTAAACAAGTGCTGTTTATATTAAAAAAAGTGTAACAGTCAATCAAAGTTATTTTCAATGTGATATTATATGAAATTTGTATTACTGATTATGCGTTTTTCTTATTCCAATAAAAAAGCACTTTGGAAACTGAAGAAAGAAGTGAAGACTTGGAAATAAATAGATTTCTTTTATAAAACAATGAATCCTAGATTTTACTTAATTCTGGAAATCCTGAGTTATTCCTAAAAATTATTACGAAACCTGAATGTGTACAGGAATGAACATTGCACTGAACGCGTGCACTGAATGTACTACTGTATTTGTAGAGTTACTCGTAAATTTGGAAATTTTGTAATTTTCTCACGTGCGTATAACATTTGATAAAATATTTCAAATTTTATTGATAATAAACATGAATAAAATGTGCCTGTGAAAATCTATTAAATGAATAACTACTTGCGAAAATTGATTTCTGCAAGTATATTCATCAATGATGCATTAAATTTATTTGCCTATTCCTTTTTAATTTGCTTTTTTATTACTGAAATGATTTTATGGAATTAATGTGGATTTACTGCTTTCTATTGTGAGACACACTCTTTTGTGATTGAAAAAAATTAGTGGAAAACCACGAGATAAATGAACCGAGTGTAGATTCTTTGAAAGGAGGGTAAATCCATTTTTGAGAAAAAGTTGTAACGTGTTCTATTCGGGTCTTCTACTAATCTTCTTGACGAAAATATTCTTTAATTGTGATTCTAGTTTATAAACCGCTTTCCGTAGAGATGATTTTATGCAAATGTAACTACTGGTTAAGTGCCAGTCTTTGAGTATGCAATATAATGGTTAAGAATTGATCATTAAGCTGAAATCCAAGTGTTAGTAAGCAACGACTGGTTGTCGCGTATCTTAAGATTAATATTTGACGGAGAATTCGTCAGGTAGTGGTTAAATAATCAGACTTGGAGCTGGAACGAGCTGTCAGGCTGCGAGCAGGTTCATTACCAGGAACTTTAATCAAGATAAGTACCTTCCATAATTTAGTTATCTGATTATGAGTTAAAGGATTTCTTATTGCTCCCAGAGTTAAGTTACAAAGTTACTGATTTCGTAAAGTGTTCAAGATTAAATAAAATTGTGTTTATGATCATGTCTGCTTCTTCCTCGAACCCTCTCACACCCATGAACTTCGGGCCGCGACAAAGTTAGTTAATTATAACATTGAATGCAATCTGCTATGAGCTTTTTATGTATGAACAGTTCCACAAGAAATCCTTTAAAATTTCCATCATTTTGTCAACATAAAATTACGTAGTTAATGAAATTACAAATATAATTACTTTGAAAGTGGTAAATATCTCCATGTAATATAAATTGGGCTTACACCACCTTCAAAGAAAACGGCTCATATATATATATACTTTTATAATCAAAACATTATAATCTGTATATTGTTTAATGACTTTGTAGACTATTGTGTACAACTATTGTTGACGATGACTTCTTGTGTACTATTTTTCAATTCTTACTATTAGCTCACAATCTCTATATATTTATTTATTTATATACTTATTTATTTATCTTGGTGGAATTTTCAATCATTAATAAAATACATTTTAAAGCGCTCAATTGAGCTGAAATTTTATATACAGGATTATTCTGGATGACAATACAATAATACAATAATAATTAATAAAAATTAATTGATTAAAACTAATTATTTAAAGAATTACAAATACAGCCACGTTGGCGACTTAGCGCCCCTTTTGGCTACTTGTGTCAAAACTTGAAAAGGTTTTTTTCTCACGTGTTAATGTATTCAGTTTAACTGAAATTTATATACACGATTGTTTTAAATGACAATACGATACTTTAATGATAATTAATAAAAATTAATGACCACTTAATGTTGTGATTCTGTCATATGTATATACATATTTATATTAATTGTAACTATTTAATAAAAAGTAGCTAAAATAAAATTTTTCTTTGTTGATCTAAGTAGGAATTGACTTAAATTTTGTTTTTTTATATTACTTGTTTAAATAAATTACGAGAGCATAATCTGAAGTGCCTATTGTCCGAATTTCATGCCGTTGTGAATTTCATGTCACAACACTCTGCAAAAAACCTCTGAATTGCAAAATTTTTAATTTTGACAATATTATATAATTGAAATAAATTTTATACAAAAAGTTACTCGTTAAAAGTTAAGAAGTTACTTTAAAATAAATTTTAAATTGGTTTTTTAGTTGCAACTTCCACTGAGTGGGAAAATTCATTCACATATTTTAATAATATTTTGTTTTACTGATTTAAATTTGTTGTAGAATAAATGTTTTTTTTTTAATTGTAAATGTTTTTAAATGTAAGGAATTAATCTAACTAACATTTTTAAATCTACTATAAACAATAATAAAATCATATTAATTTTTCAATGATTATTTGAGAAGCACAGATTTTCTATCACCTTAAAGCAGCGTTTCTCAAACTGTAGGCCGCAACCCCCTAAGAGGGCGTGATAACTGTAGGAGGGGCCACGAGCTTATTGAAAAGTCGAAAACAAAATATTATTAAAAAATGATTAGTTTACTGCAATGAAGCAACCAAAATACATTCTGACGTAATAAAAAATAAAAAATACTCGTTTACAATGATATAATACACCGGCGGTTTTAAAACTGTGTTCCATGGAGCCCTGGGGTTCCACGAGACACAAAAAGATCGGGAAAAAAAATTATAAATGTGTATGCAAAATACAAAGCTACAGATATGTAAAGCTCATCCCAGTCATAAAAGCTGAAAATTTTATTTATGCATAATATATATATATATATATATAACTTTATTTTGTAATACTTTTTAACTTCTATTATAATATAATAAAAGAATATTAAAACGTTTTTTTTATACGTACTACCTACCTACTAGATTGTGAATATCCTGGGTTCTCCGAAATTTTATTCTAAAAAAATTATTACTTTATTCTTTGCAGAAATTTGTTTTCGATTGGAAAATGAGTCATTTGTGGAAAAAAAATATCAATAAATGAAGGAGAGGGAACAACATATCTACAGATTCGATGTTAAAATCTAAATTAAAGCAAAAACAGGCTCCTAAATTTTAGGCTGCAATCTCATACAAAATACACAGGATTTCTCACACAGATCTAAACCTTTTAATGGCTTTCAGAAAAATATATTTAATTGAAAAATATTTTTTTTAACGGTTTAGTGGCTACAAAAACAAATTAAACGGAAAATATGAAATGCGACTGCAGAAAATTTCAATAACCCTAAACTTCCGACAGTTAGTGAGTGAGAAGATGCGAAAATATATTCCGGTAACTAGATATAGTGCCTGGTTAAGGGTGACTTGGATCTCAAACTAATATTTTGAGAGAAAGAGAGAGAGAAAATGAGTAAATTATATATTAAAATTGCATTAAACATTTTTAATAACAACTACAATATTTTTTTAAAAATTGTTTTTACAAGTACCTATAACATGTTAATCAAATTTAAATATTTTAAGATGTATTCATGCGGAACGCGGGGTTGCCTGAAAACACCTTATAACTCTAAGGGTTCAATAATTCGAAACAGTTTGATGACCACTTATAAATGTATCAATACTGCCCAATGTGTGTAAGTTAAGAACAAGTTTAATAATTACCAGGAAACCCATGGGCTTGTCATACATAAAATTATATACAAAAATTACCACTGATTTGATTTTTTTTCTTCTTTTTGTGCAGTTTATATTTAATCCGATTAAATGTTAAGCTATTCCCTCTCCTTAATGCCACCGTTTCCCAAGTAGGCGAGAGTATGCGACGTATTGGGGGGGGGGGGGAGAGGGAGAAAAGAAATAACTAAGCAAAAATCCTCTGAAATAAGTAAATCCTTCGCAAACACTCTCAAGGTCCTTTTACTGCATTTCAGAGTCTTCGGATAATCTTATGGATATCAGTGCACAGAAAAGATTGTACTTAAGAAAGACGTATATACACGTCAAGGGGGAATTAACGCTTTGACTGAGCGAGACGCTTATATGCGTCCGTGACACTTAAGTCGTATTGTAGCTTTAGCGTTACAGTATAGAATGATTGAATTCAATACATTGTTATTGTATGGAAGGGGGGGGCGATGAAAATTATCATTGAATATTGGATCTCAAATATTGTGAAACACTATCTTAAAGAAAATAAAAATTAATTACTTCAAAAATGACTCTATAAGTTAAAATTTGTGTGAACCGGACTTTTTAGTTTCATATTAATAAACGTAAACTTTTCGGTAGTCTAACGTAGGTAATTTTCGATTAACCAAATTCTTCTACAAGTTCTTACAAATATGTAAGAGAATAACAGAAAAAAATATATACTATCAGCATTAATACTTCCTTCTCTGTTTCAAAATACTTATAATGTTAATATAAATGTATGCTTGATATAAATGCTCCTTTTCCATTAAATTTAAGATGTTATGTAGAAAATCGAAGTACAAAATTCTTTCTTCCTGTTAAAATCCCTACTGTAATGTAAAAATCCCTATCGTCAAGGTCAGTGTGTATTCGATAACAAAGGAGACATTAACGATACGTGACATGTTATTTCAGGAGAAAAGGTTGAATTCAAGTGAACTGTCATTTTTATACAATTTACTAAAGCGGAATTATACGTTAATTTCAAATGATATGTGATTTTTTGGATAATGTTAACTTGTCCGACAGATGAATTCGTGATGTAACGTACAAGGCACCAAAAACGTTTCCTGTTTTTTGAAAATAAATTCAATAAATTGCTTTTTTTTTACATGTAATGCTATGATTATATATTGCATTGAATACATGGAGTTTATTAAATAAAAATACATTTTAACTTGACAAATTTAATCAAGTCAATATTTAAAATAGTACTTTGAAAATTTTTTTAAACACTATTTTTTTAAAAATGTTTACTGTTGACAGATTTTTCATGATTTTTGCAGTGGCTTAGCCAGGATGAAGGAAGGAGGGAAGAGGATCTCTGTACCTCTCCAAAGTTTTCGATAGCATTTAAATAAACGGGGAAATCGAATTTAAAAGCGGTAGAAATTCTGCCTGTGTGCATTAAAATGCACTATTTTTTTGAATTTTCTTAAAAGTTTCTGCAATTTTATGCAAGGAAGCAAAACTGAAATTATAGCCCTTTTTAAATAATATATATGTTTCTTTCCTGTAAAGGAAGATGAAAAAAGTGCTCAAAATTTCTAGCAATTTGCTTTCAATTTTTTTCTACCTACACTTTATTGTAATACAACTAATTCACCATAAGTATGCAAGAAAAAAAATATATATTATCCTTACTAATATTATAAACATAAAAGTTTGTGTGGATGTTTGGTACTCTTTCACGCAAAAACAACTTAATGGATTTTAATGATACTTTACAATAATATAGTTTATACACCAGAATAACACATAGGTTATAATTTATAAAGATATTATGTGAAGTGTCCTAAATATAACGATAATTGTCAAGAAAGTAGGAAAAAATTCTGCCATCTGCAAAAAAGCCCGTGACAGCATGTAGTATCTATCTTTTATGTGTGAAGCAAAATTTTGCATTTCGTTTTGTCTATGCCAGGCGCCAGGTATTGCAAAAGCTTGAACAGACGGAGTGTGAGACTGATTACAATTCTAACATAAAATAAATGCAACAAAAAGTAATTATAACGCATTACACTTCTAGGTATATAAATTATTTATGCTATTTTAAGCTTTTATAACACAAAATTTGTAACGAAGCGCTACTTTTGCTGAGCAGTGATCAGCTTAGGAAGGTGTTTTCAAAAATCGACCCACAAGAGAGTTACGGGGAGTTAAAGATAAAAAAAAGTCCTTTTTGTCAGCTATTAGATCTACAGACTTAAAATTTAACAAACAGGGTTTTTTTTTTTTGTTCAGCTGAGATATGCACAAAAAGCTTTTTTTTTGTTTAATTTGCAATTTACGTACAATTAACTCATTAAAAACTTTCCCCCTCAATCTGTATTGTTTAATTTTTCAATTCACCCGTGTGAAGAACGGGTTTAACGGCTAGTTATATTATAATTCTTATAAACAGAATATGAAATTAAACCTGAGAATGTTTATGCAATATTAACCAAAATTAATATTGTTTGTCTTTGTACGTTTGATTAAATTACGTAAAAATAAATTAATGAAAAACTTATTATGAAATAGATCAGGAGTGGGCAAGTAGAAACCTCAAAGAGGGTTTTTTTTCTTTTTACGGGCGTCTAAAATAGTCAGAAAATCAAGAAAAACAGAAAATAATTTCATTATTAGGGTCAACATATATTTGTGAGAAAAGTTTGTCTTGCATAAAGATTCACACAATAAAACATTAATGCAAATTGGCTGACATTAATTTGTAGGCTGTAATAAAAATTTCAGCAAACAACCTCACTCCTGATTTAATTTTTTTTTTTTTTTTTTTAAAAGTGTGATAAAGTACATTTATCTGATTAAAGTGATTCTAAAATTAAATGTTCTTGCAGCTGTAGCTATGAAATTAGCGCAATAAATAAATTGAATAAATTCCCTCTATTTAATTCAAAACATTGATTTTTAAGGTACAATTTATACAAGGGTGGCCAGTCAAAATGATCTCACGGGACACTTCAAAAAAACATTATAATCCTTAAGGCCCATATAAAAATAAATATCTTTATATTAGATTTGAATCAATTGCATTTATTGGAGTGAAATTTTAAAACAGATTGATGTATTATTATTGTTTACATTGTTTTTTATGTGCACTAACATGTATATATATAAAAATGGATGTTTGTATATATGACCTAGCTTAACTCCAACGCCATTCAACCCATCACTCTGAAAATCGGCATGTGTATGTACTTTTTTGTGGAGAAAGCTTTTGTGCTCCTCTTTGTTGTAGTTCCCCACCAGCTGGCGCTACAGCATATCAACTTCTGCACCGTTCAATAAATCGCCAAGTTGCCAGCAGGGTCGCCAAAAATGATACCAACTTGGCTCTATCACCAACGTTTCTCTATGTTCCCATTGAATCGCCATTATAATGTAAGGAACGGCGTTGCTTGCCAATACTACAATTTTAACAAGATAATACAACAGAAAGTGATATTAACGCATTACACATTCAGATATAAGTTATTTACATTATTTTAAGCATTCATTACACAAAATTGTAACAATGTGTTACTTTTGCTGAGCAGAAATCAGCTTAGGAAGGTGTTATCAAAAATCGACCCACCAGAGAGTTACGGGGCGCTGTAAATAAAAAAAAGTCCTTTTTATCAGCTGTTAGATATACAGACTTAAAATTTAGCGAATATGGGTTTCTTTGTTGAACTGAGATATGCAAAAAGCTTTTTTTTTAAATTTGCAATTCACATACAAAACTTATATATATATAAATTACACATTGATCACATTAAAAAAACTACTTTATACTTCAATCTGTATTACTGTATTCAATCTGTATACTAGCAGTAGATAATATAATAAGAATAATGCAATAAACAAATAATGTTTAATTGGTTTAATTAGTAAAATATTTGTTTCTCAACTCTTTCGCTTAGTGTTTGCAAGTCAATCTCAATGCCTGCATTTGTGCATCGTAATTGATGTAAGTATTTCGTCCGTTTAAGTTTGAGTGCGATTTATGTTTGATACAGATTTCATTTTCGAAAAAAAAAAGAAAAGATTCGCAATAACAGAAGCAACGTGATAAAATAGAAACAGTTATGGGGTTTATTTGTTTAAAAAAACACTAAAAACAAAAATATTGCAAAGAATAGTCGCATTTTATAAAATAGTAATGAATCTCGTGGGCAGCAAAATTATTCAAGATGGGCCGCGGGTTGGTCACTCCTGATTTACTCCTCTTCTCAGATGCAAAGCTAATGAATAATTGCAATCATTTTAAAAAGGTGCTATTCTGTAGTATCCACCGCTTCCACAATTTGATCACCAAACTAAAACAATTGCCAACCCCTGAAATAAATATTGACATGTGTGAGTCTGGTAATTATTGTAACAATTATCACACATTATTTTAATTTGAAGCAAGATTTCTTCAAAACAAATTTTCTGTGTACGTTCCTGTATGAGCGAAAATTACGTACTATTTTTCACACAATTCCGAATATTAACTCACACTCTCTATATGTTTATTCATTTATTTATTTATCTTGGTGGAATTTTCAATCGTTAATAAAATACATTTTAAAGCACCTAATTGAGCTGAAATTTAATATACATGATTATTTTGGATGACAATACAATAATTTAATTATAATTAATAAAAATTAATTGATTAAAACTAATTATTCAAAGAATTACAAAAACAGCCACGTTAGCATCATTTGTGGCGACTTAGCGACCCTTTTGGCGACTTGTGTCAAAACTTGAAAAGGTTTTTTTCTCACGTTTCAAAGCATTCAGTTGAACTGAAATTTTATAAACAAGATTGTTTTGGATGACAATACGATACTGTAATGATAATTAATAAAAGTTAATTGCCACTTAATGTTGTGATTCTGTCATATGTATATATATATTTATATTAATTGTAACTATTTAATAAAAAGTAGCTAAAATAAAATTTTTCTTTGTTGATCGAAGTAGGAATTGACTTATAAATTTTTTTTTTATATTACTTTTTTAAACATATAAGAAAAAGTTACGCTATGAACCCTTGTACTGACGATTTTACCCTATGGTTTTATTCTTACAGTGAGAATATAATAGTAAAATGCAATTGCTCTTAATTCTAAGGGATAATTAAATGAGAAATGTTATGAAGATTAAAGTCTTCAATGAAACAACTTTATTAACGAGGTTTCAGATGCTACAGAAATATCACTAATGAAGCACAACAACTGTTTCAAGATGAGGAGCATTGCAGTGTGAGGAGAAATAATTCCATCGGGTATGAAATAAGTGCACGGAGATCATTTTTTTACAGATGTTTCCTAATGGAAGGAGAAATGATTTCATATGTGGATGAATTTTGTTTCAGTCAGCGCTAATAACTAAATAGACATTACGTGTATCACGCCCACTCGCTGGTTGATGAATTTCCTGTTCCCATCTTACGAAACGAATTTTTCTACAGCCCCCTTTTAAGCTCTTGTTTGCTTAGATATTAAATTAACACGAAACAAAGCTCTGAAAAGTAATAAAATAATTATTTAA
>BMAV01026887.1:71200-105044 GCA_019973955.1 Trichonephila inaurata madagascariensis
CCACGGTCCGATACCTATACCACTCGGCTACCGCGGCCACTTTTTAAACGAACACCAACCCTCTTTTTTCTGATTAACATTCTGCAATCTATAATAACTTTTCAACCTATAGAAGTGCTACTTTTTATTCAAATTCTAACTATGATAGGCACTTAAATGAGAAAGAAAGCAATCTAGAAGATAACAAAACATATGAAGATTTTTGTGTATATTTCTATTTACCATTTTTACTCGAATCTAAGCCGCACTATTTTTCCAGTGTTAATGCTACTGAAAATTGGTGTGACTTAGAATCGAAGGCAAAACATTTGTTGGATGGGGGGGGGGAGGGGAATTGAGTTTCCACTTCTTTCTAAAGGAAAAATATAATCTTCCATTCTGGCCACTTGCATCGGTGACTTATCCCATTCCTCAGTTTATCTCCAGTAATACAGTCTATCCTAAACATCGTTATCTGGTCGTATTTAGGATTTTTTTGTACACTTTTTTTTAATCACCTAAACATGAAAGATATAGGTAATACTATAAAGACGAGTTCATTAAGACGCAAGTATGAAAAGAGAGACAGTTTAATATGCAGAACAAAACAGCAAACGGAGCTGCAGCCACTGAAAATTTGACACAAATGAAACAAATATACGTCGATGGTGTAAGCAAAATGATATAATTTTTGTAATGTTCAACAGTCTTTAATAATTCTTTTTCATTCTTCTACAGCACATTATTTTCTAAAAATGTTGCACAACAAATGCATTGGATGGCACGGAAGACGATACTGCGTGGGAAAATGGTGATGCCAGCTCCAATTCCGAAGTCAGCTGTGACAATGAGAGAGACGAATCATTTTGGAAACATGATACTGACGGTTAGAATAATTATAAGTTCATGTATATGTATTTGAAAATTTTTGATGCTGGTAAAACAAATTAATTATTAATTTCTTATTTATTATTTCTCATCAAAAAGTTCTTTTAAAATTTCCTAAGTATCGGATATTGATAAACCTTTTACCCATTTTTTTTGGTTTTTTTCTCAAAAACGTGCAGAGAATTGGGGGTGCGGCTTAGAATTGATAACTTTTTTTTCACAAAAACATTTTGAAAATTTGGGATGTGGCTTAGAATTGATGGCGGCTTAGATTCGAGTAAATATGGAAAATATAGGAGTGGTCATATTTTTTAGTAATAACTCTTGGCCGGGGTTGTCGAGTTGTGGGTTCGAGTCCGGATGTCACTAAAGATCCGTAGTGTAGAGTGAGTGAGTGAATATTAACGTCGCACTGTTCTACACGAGGGCTTTTGGCGATGGACCGCGTAATTTTGAACCATAGTCTAGTGACGTGGACGACACCTGATCTGGCACCCCCCCCTTTCCTAACTACCACATCACACCAACGGGATGACGTTTGAGCTCTCGACAGATTTAACGTGCATCGCTCCCCTACACGGCGGGTGTTTAGTGGTACTGGGCTCGATCTCGAGACAAGGCCAGCCATGATCCGATACCTTGACCACTCGGCTACCCTGGCCAACCGTCGTGTATAGAGGCTGATCACGTTAAATCAGTCGAGACAAAACATCCTCAGCTTAGCATGGTGTGGAAATTTGAAGATCGGGGTGTCATCTCAGGTATCGTCCTCGCCACTTATCTGAGATGCAACACACAGAAACCCTTCGATAACAGCCCTAGTGCTGCTTCACTTTGGGACACTAATGAACATTCACTCTTACTCATTCCTCCGATTTTTGAAAATATTTGGTGGTCGTAGAGCCGAGTAGTCATTATCATGAACTCATGGTTGTCATTTTTCTGTTCAGTCCTGGTGTCACTGAAGACACGCTGTGTGTAGAGGGGTCCGAATTACCTAAAATCTAAAGTCTCTCAGAAGAACAATTTGTTCTTCGCAGACGATGCAATGAGTTGGAGACCATCACTCACGGACGACGCTGACACAGTGAAGAAAGTGGAGAACTTTATCCTATTAGACCAAAGAACGATAATCCAAATGATCATAAATGAGACGAATCTTAGTTGCGGCTGTGACGTTTTCACGTCTTACAGCTGCAAAGTCGGCTTATTTTTGTGTATAGGATAACCGTGTTCCTATGCACAAGTGCACTCAAAATGTTGCGAGGTTATGTCTGTTGTCATCGCCCCAGAAGCGAACACGACACGACCTGTCAAGGGAGGTATGGATACTTTTGGAGCAAGACAAAGATAATTTTTTTGTTGTTGTTGGCTGATAAGTACGGGTCTTGGATCCATCAATATGATCCGGATACCAAACATGTGAGCAAAGAAGTAGAGGGATAGTGAATCCTTTTACCTCAAGAAGACTTAAGTGCAAACGAACGTGAAAACAAAAGTTCATGCTATCTGTTTTTCTTTTTGCATTGCTGTAAAGTCATTTTCATAGACTACATAGAGAAAGATTGGGGGCCATCACTGATTCCACAGCTGAGCAAATTGAGTGATGCTCTGATCAAGAAACGACGTTGTATGATAACCAAAGGCATCCCTCTTCTTGTCGACAATGCATCTACTCACTCATCGCGAGGTCGACACAGGTTTTTTTTTTAGTGTTTATATCTTTTTCATTATATTTGTAGAAGAGCTCTTGAAATGTTTTGATATATTCAAAAACACACTTAATATTACTTATTACGAAGGGGTACATGTGTTCTAAAATTAGATGTTTGCAAAAATAAAAAAAAATCAAGGAAAAACAGTTTGTCTTAAATTTAAATAAAAAGTAATGGTTGTGTGTGACAATAGAACTGCTTCGGTCATAGTGTCATTAGTTTGACCAGTGACGAATCACAATATTTCTTCTTGAAGACATTTGTTCAAAGGTAACACAGAACTGGTCGCTGAGTATGGACCTATGAGGTATGGGAGCTGTTTTTTATTTGGCTCATGTATCCTCTCGAAGAGAGATAATGCAAAAGACACAAATATGAGGGTTACCCAAATCAAAAGTGGATACGACAATTGTGTATCATAATGACTGCAGTTATAGCAACACCTCCGAAAAGGGATATAAAGGGTGATAGGAGGCTTTTACTGTATACGGCGTTCAATAATGAAACCTGTTTGCACTATAGGAAATCGAACGGACGTAAAGTAGTACTGTACTGTACAAAGATTCGGCTATATTGGAACAACGCATGATAGTATGGCTTCTGATAGCAAAACGTGAACTTAATGTGGAAATATATCAGTGAATAGTGGTACTATATGACGAGTACTGCTTAGGTCGAACGATTGTGAGTTATTGGCGTAAAAGTTTCCGTGAAAGCCAGTAAACGATATCAGATTTCCATGGAAAATTACCACTCCCATGTCTCCCATGAAACATGGTCGACCTTTAAAATATTCTTTTGGAAAGTGCTGGAACACCTGCCGAACAGCCCGGGTTTATCACCCTGAGACATTCCCCATTTTGTCCAAGAGTGTTACGTTTCTGCTTGGACTATGAAATTTAGGGAACTGCGCAGGACTTCCTCAAGAATCGACTACGATTTTGCTGCTGCAGAGGCATGGAATTGCAGCCAAAACGATGGTACATGTGTTACAATGCCCAGGGCGATTTCTTTTGACGTGCAATAAAGGTATTCTTTTTATTCAACTTGTCCATTTATCATTTGGACAACCCTAATAACAATAGTGTAAAATATATATAACAATAACATATTAATTGTATTTGTAAACCAACTCATAACTGTGTTTTGACGTCGAAAAAGTTCAAATATTCCAAATATCCGGTATTCCAAATAACATCCTTTAAGAATAAGATTTGCAGGAGAATAATTTCAAAGGTGTAAATTGTTAAAGAATTAAAATTATAACGGCAGGTGTTGAATTTTTTTTATTCATGATTTAATTTAAAATTATCCGGAGAATAGAAACAATTTAATTTAGAAATATGCACAATTTGGCAATCCTTTGTCGAAGAACTTGGTTTATCAACTCCATAAGTGATTTTAGATCATTATTTAATTATTTCATAAGGGCCAGAAAAAAGAAGATTCAATTTCTTCATAATAAGATAATGGTAGTACTCAAGATCACATGGACAGAATTTTTCCCAATAAAGCGAGTATCATATGTAACTTTATTTTTAATATGAAAATCTATTGTTTTTTGAAAAGCCAATATACTGGCAGTTTCAACATAATAATTTCGGACTATAGGTGATTGTCATGGCAAGAGACCAAACAATAAGTATGCTGGTGGATATTTAGTTAATGATTTAAATTATATTCATTGCTTACTTGGTCTAAAAATGTTGTCCAAGAAATTTTAGTTGAAGAATTTACCTTACACTTAAGTCTTGTAACAGTGAAGAGTAGAAATTAACAAATATTTTATATTATACAGTCGGACCTCTATATAAAGAAGTCACTAAATCTCGAAAAAAAAGTTCGGTATATGGAAAATTCGTTATATAGAGGTTCATCGTTCAATTTTCTTAATATAAACCACATAAAACAAATTTTAAATTCATAAACACTAAATATTAAAAAAAGTAATTATTCACACCTTTTTGTAAAATAATATATATTTACTTTATATATCTTACCTAATAAAAAAAGAAAGAAAAACTACAAGTAAAGTTTCTTGACGTCTTTATCCACTTCCTGAAGAATTAAATTTTTTTTTTTTGATGCTCAAGAACTTATGTTTTGACACATTTTCGAGCCGTACGACTGATCAATACTACAAATGAACGGATACTAGTTCAAGGACATGAGACTCTACTGAAGGTGAAAAGGGATATCGAAGATGTTTCCAGTGAATTAGACAATGGAGGTTAAGGGTTGCACTTCTTGGATGAAATGCCCAGAATTCTATTGCTCTAGGCGAGTTAGGCACCTTATAAAACCAGTTCAAGATTTATGACCACCATAAAATGTGCTAAAAGAGAGAATAATTCGAAATGTCCAGAAATACTTCAAAAATAGTGAGAAAAAAAAATTGAATCTCAATAGAAAATAATTCGTTATATAGAAAATGCACTTCGCTATTGGGAGGTTATTTTACAAAGAAAATCGTGAAATGTTCTTGGTTCCAGGAAAAAGTTCGCTATATCGAAAAATTCACAATATAGAGGTTCGTTAAATGGAGGTTCGACCGTAGTTCCTAATTTTTTTTAAAATTTAGACGAAGTAAATGCAACATTCATATAAGTAACAATTTTTTAGGAATTTAAAACTTGGAAGACTTGTTTCAAATACTTACATAAGTACCATTATTTTCGGAAAAGTATGTTGTTACACATTTTACTGATACTGTTATTGCAAATTATTGTAGTGTCCCAATATTGTTGTTACAAACAAACTTATTACTATCATTTACTAGTACCTTTTTCAAAATGCTATTTACATAAGAATTGTTAGACTTATATTTTATTTTTCACAGAATTGTAAACTTTGTTTCAACTGATATTTTTATTTTATTTCACTGAATTTTGTCCAAGAGAAATCAATCGAATTTAAAAACAGAAACATTTAAAAAAAAATGTCTGAAGACCTTCAAAGCAAATTTCTTCATTGTATAATTATTTATATTGGTTTCCGCGAAGGTCATCGATTGAAAAAAAAATTTGAAAACCAATCAAGTGTTTACAAAGAGTTATTTAGTTACCGAGTAACTGTGTTTTTTTTTTTTTTTTTTTTAAATTACAACACAGCTTTTGAGTATCTAAAAATGAGAACTTCCGTCAGTTTGAATACCGACAGCTATCAAGAATTTCTCAATCAAATAATAATTAAAAGTAATCATTCAGTTAAATTGTTTTGTTATAGTCGTAGCAAAAGTGAAAAAAAATCCAGCAGAGTATTGATTATTGTTTTATTAAGGAATTCTAATAGATTGTAAATAAAAGATAAATATTTATTATAAATAAAATGATGAATTTTAAATTGGCCAAGTTGATTGATTATTTTTTAACGTTTCACTTTGAAGCTACAGGAGGGCTAATAGTAACGGACATATTTCTGAGCTTCGACCAAGTAACGAGGATGACTCCTAAGTTGGTATCCCACTCTCCTAGTTTTCCTACAATGCTAACGTGAGGACTTTGAGCCACAACATTGTTGCAAATTTACGTGGGAGAAAAGCAGCAGACGATTCCAATCTCTCGAATAATAACAGATTTATGAATAGACAGTGGTGTAACGTACACCCCCGCATATCGCAAAGGGTCAAGGATATTTTTTGGGGAGGGAGAGGGGCTAAAGCCTGGCTGACGTCAAGTACGCAAAATCCATCTTGGGGGCCCAAAATCTGATTTTGCAGGGAGGGGGGGGGGAACATTCTCCCCTACATCATTTTAATAGATGAAGACCAGATGACCACACGAAGAAAAATTGACGTATATACACAAAGAAATATTATAACAGATTACTTGCAATTGTGCAAAACGCACTCGTTTACAATAATCCAGAAAGGGCTCTCTAAAACAGTTCTACTAACAGGTCTCCCTTATCGCAATAAACGTATAAGCAGATTTTGATCTTCATCGCACTCTCTTCTGATTTGACTCTACCTCTGTTTCAAAAGTTCTTCGTATAGCCTCATGGAAAGTTCTAGAGGGATCAAACCTACAGCCTTCCCGATGATACCTTGATAATATCGTATTTTTCGCCAAATTTGTTGCCAAGGGCGATAAAGTCACCAGTTTGGTATCCTTAGTCACTCATCTCCTATGGTTGTCATAATCTTATGTTTTAAGTTCACACTGGGAAGTGAACTTTGCCTGTAAAACCCAATCTCTCCCTACAAGGAGAGTCCCGCTGCAGGGGAAACACATGACGCGTTGTTTCAATATTCAACGTGCGATGAGTTCTACACGGTGGGTCTTCAATGGCACCAGGATTCGAACTCGTGATCTTGACCACTCATCGGTTGCTTAAAATGACTGGATAGAAAAGAATTACTGAAATAGCAATAATTTTTCTATAACATTCACATTTAGTAATCACACAAAAGAGTGCGTAAAATTGAAAGAAAATGATAGTATCAGAGGGAAATTATATATAACATATTGATAAAATAACAAATATCAGAATTCTGTTGTCTTATCAACTTAACTATGATATCGGCCCCCCCCCCCCTAGGGTGCCCTTCTCTTTGATTATCAGCCTGAGCTAGAGGTGTAGGATTAACGAAAGAACTAGAAGATTCCATAATCTTAATTTGGCTTTATTAAGATTTCACAGCTTAAACCTCTAACAGATTAGAGAATAATAATATGTGTGAGAGAATCTACGATGACAAAACACACAATATATATAATACCGAATTAGTTTAACCCGGACCACTATCAATAACTAATACGCCTATACTCAATTCCAATAATATCTCAGATCCTAATATTAAATAGTCAATCCTAACTTAACTTCGATCGTCAATCCAATCTTAATGGAAATTGCGTATTTACTCGAGTGCAATGGTATGCACTTTGATCTAATGGCTCTATCTCCGGAATAACTTCTGTTGGCTGCCACTTCACAATTGTGTATCACGCTCTAACATAACATTCCCCAAATTGCCACACCGCTTACTCTAACTTCTGATATTTAAAAGCTTTCTAATTTGCATCTTTCATTCACGCTTCACTTCTTGGGTTTTGGTTGGAAAAGAGTTGCCATTAATTCTGGCCCCTAAGAACCCAAAGGATATGTTAATGAAAAGACGCATGAGCCCGTCACAGTACTAGTTATAATGTTTATTCAACTGCGCATGCGTGATAATTTATTTAGCAAATTAAGAGATACTTGAGTTTTTTCAGAAGCCCATATGCTATTAAATTTCAAAATTTGAGATATGAATCAAAAATTCAATTCAAAATTACGGTGTCAGGATCTAAATTTCAGAATTGTTACAAATATGTTATAAAGAACATCGCGAATATAGTACCTTAAAAAATACGGTGTATAACGTGCACTTTTAATACAAAAAACAAAATCGAAATTTTAGGGTGCGCATTATACGCCGGGTATAAAAATGATAACTTTAAAAAAAATGAGCATAAAAAAATTTTTACTCTTTTATACATATCGAAATACTATTTATTTAAAAGAAATGACATGCCTTATGAATAAAAGAGTGAAATATAAAAGAGTTATAGTTCTAGAAAAAAAAATGTATACTAATTTTTCAAAACTCTGGGATAATACCTCGAATTAATGACTTAAACATAAGAGCATGAAATGTTAACATTTTAGATTTCATCGTAAAAAAGGGGGTGCGCGTTATATACGGCGAATATACCTAAAAATTAAAAAATGCAGCTTTAAAATATAGATGCGCGTTATACGCCGGATTTTACGGTAAGTATTTTTTTTTTCTTGAACAAAGTTCTGTTTCATAACGAATATCGCCGGAAATGATCCGGTTTCAATCCAGAATATTTATGCGACAGTTCTCAGTTGTAATACTAAATCGGGATGAAACAATAGAATTACATTATTTCTAAGAAATGGATATTACTAAACATAAGAGAATAACTTCTAAATACGTGTGTCCTTTCCATAAATCTTCCTTTCTTATCGAAAATCTATATTTTGGAAATAACTTTTACTGGATGGAAAAAAAAAATCTCTTAAAAATGTAATGACTAATAGCTCAAAAATCTGTGATTTAAAAGTCGCGATTTTCACAGGTATAAGATTACAACTTGTTACGACATTTTTTTTCCGAAACCAAACTCTTACTCAAAAACAAACATAAAAAAACCCACACAGTCATTCTTTTCTTTACAGCAAATGAAAAATGGAGGAACAAAAGGTTTATTCATCTATTCGCCCTACACTTGTCAAGAGTTAGAGAAAAAAAGAATCAAACAAAAAAATGAGAAATAATTTTTTTTTTGTCGCTGTATCGAGTAGAATAAGTTTACCACGTAGGTGAAATTGCTCGTTTCTTAACAAATTACCTTAGCAATAAAAATGATGGTATCAAATTCTTTTTTTCTGAATGAATGTTTGCCCCTTTCATTGCCTATCACATAATAATGGTATACAATGATGCACCCAGAAATTTTGCAAGTCGGAAGGGGGGATGAGGGTCGAAAGTCCACCATTATCTTATACCCCAATACACCGCCAAACATACTATTTTGATTTTGTCGATTGTCGGGAACAAAAAAACAGTAAAAAATAAATTATTGAATAAATATATATAATAATCATTAATCAATAAAATAAGTTATTATTATGAATACTGAATTAAATTTTTCGTACTATATACATAGTATTATAACCAATAAAAAAAGTCAAAGGCGATGAGGTGGTCTGGAACCATGGACCCCCACCCAGTGGCGTAACGTACACCCCCGCAACTCATGCATTGTGGGGGAGCCCAGAGATTCTAGGGGCCTGAAACGTGACTGACGCCAAGTACGTACCCCTTTGTAAGATCCGGCTTGGAGCTGAAAGCCTAACTTTGCGGGGAGGCTCTAATGGTCGGTACGCCACGGCCCCACCCCCTTGTTTGCGTCATTGATGATATATGTAGTAAAAAAGGGAATATAAGAATGTTTGCAATCACAGGTATTGATATGCAGAGAATGAGAAATTAATAGTCTCCTCTATATCAGCGGTTCATAAACTTTCGATCGCCACGGACCCCCTTTAAGTATCCAGCCTGACATCGCGGCCGTGCAAGGTCATGAACATCCCTCCCTGACTCCTGGCTGAGTGATTTAAAGACTCATCAATAATTCTAAGATTGTCTCAGCTCCTTAGACAGACTTTTTTAACACTTCTTTTTTTCTTCTAAGACAGAGGTTCCCAAACTTTTTTGTCTCGTTGACCCCTTGACAGGTGTTTCGGCTTAGGGTAGACCCCTACTAGCCTAACATTAAATTTTTGGAAATTCATTAACTTAAATATGTTTTTGACAGCAGGGGTATACTTCCTTTTTAAAATACTTCCTTTACAGTAGTAGTACTACTTACTACTACTTCCTTTACAGACAATACTACTTCCTCTTTAAAAGATTTAAATTTTTACCTACAGTGAGGTATAGTGCTTAAAACTTAAGAAAGGACATTTAATTAATTAAAATAAAATTTAATAATTACATAAAATAACTGAGCATCAAACAAATGCTTTTAATGGGAGGGATGAATATGGGGATGCAATAACAAATTTTCAACATTTGACATCAATCTTGTCAGGTTTAACCCTAAATATCTCCTCGTTTAATAGTGTCCAGTCTTTTCTTCTTTCTTTTTTTTTTGTTTTGAAGATTGACAAGCGCACTGTAAAGCTCTTTCTCAACCGGAAAAACAATTAAAAACTTTCTCAAGATATTCCATAACATGGAATAAATAACAGGTATATCTTTTTAAAGCCAAAATTATTGACATTTGTTTCTAAAATTTACTTTAAGATCTTCGTTAGTGCCTAATCCTAGAGCCTAATTCTTGTAATCTGACATCAAAACATTCTCAAACCTAGCTTCAAAATCTAAAATACGGGCATTTAAATGTTCGACGTAGTTAAAACCTCTTTTTTCCTGGTAGATTGTCTGTGACAATTGAGAAACTGGAAAAGTTTGCGACGTCCATTATTATATTCCTTTTGCTTACTTCTGGCAAGAAAGGCTGGAATGTGGTCCATGTTTTAATAAAATTTATGTTGTCTTCTTTTGTAACTTCAAATTAACCTCATCCAATTTAGTAAATAAATCTGTTAAATAGGCAAGTCTGGTTTCCACTTTATTAAATTTCCTTTTAAAATTATAGTGACGATCTGGTTTAATGAAAGCCACTATCTTAGACCCCAGGTTACACCTCATGGACCCCCAATTTTTTTTTCGCTGGCGTGGACCCTTTCAGGTCATCATAGACCCCTGGGAGTTTATATAGATCACTTTGAGAATCACTGCTCTATCGGATTATCATCTTTTTCTTCGATGTATGATACAAAAAAAAATTGGAAATGACAACAGCGGAGTTTTTACGTTGTTCTCTTATTTTTATGAGAATAAAAATGACTCTGAGTTGTTATTTATGAGTTTTAAAGTTAGTAACAATTAAATAACAAGAAATTTTATAATTATTAGAGTTTTTACATCATTTTTATATATTTTTGCTTTTTGAGTGGTTTTTGAGATGTTAAAACAATAGATAGTCACGATCTGGTTTAATGAGAGCTACTATCATAGACCCCCATTTACACCTCATGGACCCCCAAATTATTTTTTCGCTGACGTGGACCCCTTGCAGGTCTCATAGACCCCTGGGGGTCTATACAAACCACTTTGGGAATCACTGTTCTAAGAAAACAGTAAACAATTAATAAATATTACGTTGTAGCAATGGCTATGCAGTTGTAAATAATATCACATGTACTAGTACAATTTTTTCATTGAGAGCAATTTAATTATCTAGTCTAGGATGGCCCACCTTTGAATTCTTTCCATGAAGCCTTTCAGAGTATGTAAAAGAGGGAAATCTTAACTTTAAATGACACCCCTTCACGGACGCTCTGGAAAGGTGCTGGAACAACAGTTTCAAAGTACCACAGAAAGGTATCGCCCCACAGTTTAAGAACCGCTGGTCTGTATCATTTCACATCGCATTTTAAATTGGGCCGTAGCCTTCTTGTTGCAACATTTGTCACTCTCAACCAAGTGGTCATCAAGGGCGGCTCTAGGGCCGGACAAACCGGTCTCCTCCCCGGGGCGGCAAATTTTAAGGGTGGCATTTGGATCAAATTTGAAAATTATATATTTTTTCTGTTATAAAAAAATTGATATATTTTCTAAAATGTTATTGGATTGAATTTGGTATTTCATTTAACGTATCTTATTTTTTTAAAAAATTTTGTACTCTGTATATTTAATGACAGTTTTCTTTAAGTTGAAACTTGAAGGGTTTGAGGTGGGAGTATATGTTAAAGAATAAAATTTAATATGTTTACATAACTTTAAATAGTAACTTTCTCCCCATTTCGGAGTGAGGTCACAACTGACATTCCTTTCACCCAAACGATGTCCGGTTTCAGCTATCCAAAGGGGACAAGGGTAATAAGAGGTTTGGGTAGGTAGAGAGCCACTGGAAATGTTTTATTTTAGTCTTGAGTGCAGTTATTATAAATTAAAACAAACGCTTGTGATCCCCACCATTAGCAGACTACTTTTCGAAGAAATTGGACTGCTTAAATAGACGATTCCTTCTTTTTCATTTCATTCGTTTGAAATAAAAACAAGTAATTACGTCCTTAATTTCGAATTATTTTGAATTTTTTAAGACTTGAAATATAATATATATATATATATATTTATTTATAAGAGAGAGAAGGGCTGCATTGGAAAGAGGGGCGGCATTTTCCATTTTTGTCCGGGGTAGCAAAACTGCTAGAGCCTGCCCTGTGGTCATAGTCGTGAACTTATGACCGGAGTTGTCGAGTCGGCGCTCGAGTTTTGGTGTCATTGAAGACCTATCGTACAGAAGGGCTGACGCAAGTTAAATCTGTCGATACTCAAAATCCTTAGCTTAACATGACGTGGAAGCTTGGAAATTGGAATGACAGTTCAGATATCGTCCTCACCAATTGACAGAGGTGCAATATAACGAGGTCCGCCACCAATAGCCTTCAAGTTGCTTTCGAGTGCGACGTTAATGAAAATCAAAGCAACGTCCAAGTTACTGCAATCCAGAATGACAACATAATTTAAATAACATGTGTGAAACTTTTTTATAGCCTGGGGGCTATGGTCACGAGTTCAAACCCAGTGTAATTGGACACCCACCGTATAGAGGGTCTGTCGTGGTTTAAACATTCTCCCAATGGCTTGGTGAGGTAATTTGGAGAGAAAGGTCAAAGCTCAGGAGTAGTCCTCATCACCGTGGTTCAGAATTACGAGGTCCGTTGCCAGTTGCCCTCGTATTGCTTCATATAGAGCGACTTTAGTCAAATATTCACTTTTACAATTAAAACTTACGACAAATTTAGTAGTAAAATTTTCCAAATTCTAAAGCAACGGGAATTAAAATTAAAAAAAAAGATAAATCTACACCTTTCTATCTATTCGTTAATAATTTTATAAACTTTACGATGAGTTTTTCTCTCCCATTGATTTGATATTATTTTCTTTCTGAATTCTGAATAATTTCAAAATGAAATAAAAAGTAGTCTTAAAACTTTCATATAATTATACGCCAATGGAATTTCTAATGTAAAACCGTGAAGATTTTATTTTGAATAAATTAATGTGAGTTTCGAAATATTATATTATATATATATATATATATTGCGGACAGCAGTAGTAAAATCCGTAGGTACTTTCTAAAAAGCGTTAAATATGCTATTAACTTACTTTATACAAAAATTAAAACTAATGATTTCTTATACTTGTCACAGGCTTTTACTTTTCAAGGTCACAGGTACATTTTGTTCTAAACTACCATTTTGAAAAGGCGTGGATTAGGTGATAAATTCTATTAACTGTCGAACAATTTACCTGAAAAAAAAGTCTTCCATCACGACATTCTCGCACGGTCTGATTTATTTCTTTGACTCCTGCAAATAAAACAACGGCGGAAACAAAAGAAAAACACCACCGGCTGTCTGCCCACGCTTTTTACAGTCTATGGCCCAAAACTGGGGCTACTGACCTTCTGGGGCGTCCCTTTGTGGTCATCGCTGGCACCCTGCAGAGCTCAACAACTGTCTCATTTCTGTGCAAACAGGAATCCCCCTGGTGATTTATTGGGTGCGAGGATCTCGCTTTCGAATCGGCAGTTAGGTAGGCAGCGATTACCAGAAACTCCGTGCAACTCAGTGAAGGGGGGAAAATGAAACAAAAGAGGGAAAAAGCCTTTTGAGTACGGACAGATTTGTGAAGAAGGCGTGGAGAGAAGCTTTCTTCGAGAGTTGCTTAATGAAGGTGAGTCCAATGGATGGAAGGAGGGCAATTGTCTTGAAAATGATCATTAGGTAAATCTTGTAGAGGGGAAGAAAAAGCGACAGGCGTTTTGTTCTCTTTTGACGAGCACTTTCTTTCTCTTTCTTTTTTTCATCTATCCAGATTTAAGGGCGGGAAAAGTTGTTCTAACCTTTTCTTTTGTTGAAGGACTTAAGTGATGTTATGGGAGACAATGCGATTATATTAATTTGTAATCGAAAAATCTTCAGGTATTCTTTTTGTTTCAAAACCTTACATACGTTTCAACAAGCTAGAAGCCCCCTCAATCATAAGCAAAAAATCTGAATTTCAATAACGCTGGCTAGTTAAAAGGAGCGAACGAGTGTTTACTGACGTCGTCGCACTGTTAAGTAACACGAGGGCGATTGTCAACAGACCTCGTAATCAAGTGACGAGGATGACACCCTAAGCTGGAACTTCCCTGTCTCCGAACTTCGACACCACGCAAACGGGTGGACTCTGAGCCTGGATAGATTTAACTGCACTATCCTCTCCTACACGGCAATAATTTGCCAATAATTTGTGCAGTTTTAATATTTTCGATAGATGCGTAAATATTACATTTGATTTTGAGCACACAAATATTGAATATGTAGAAAGCAAATAACTATGATGGGATTACATTGAATAAATCGTTATTTTTATATTTTAGCAATGAATACTCATACACATTGTGAAATTGCCCCCCTCGGGTGCCCTTCTCCTTGATTTTCAGGATGAGCTAGAAGTGTAGGAATAACGAAAGATCTAGAAGCGGCCATGATCTTAATTTGACTTTATTAAGATCTAAAAACTTAAACATCTAACAGATTAGATAATAATAATATATGTGAAAGAATCTACGCAGTGGTTAAACACACACAATATATATATATATATATATATATTACCGAAATAACGTAACTCGGACCACTATCAATAACTAACTCGCCTAAACTCAATTCCAATACTATCACATCCTATTATTAAATAGTCACTCCTACCTTAATTTCGATCGCCCGATCCAATCTTACTGGAAGTTGCGTATTTACTGGAGTGCAATGATATGCACCTTGACCTAATGACTCTATGTCAGGAATAACTTCTGTTAGCTGTCACTTAATCTTTCTGAAACCTCTTCACGCTTGAATCATTGATTATCATATCATTCCTCAAAATTGCCACCGCGCTTATTCTAACTTCTGATATTTAAAAGCTTCCTAATTTGCATCTTTTCTTCACGTTTCACTTCTTGGGTTTGGTTGGAAAAGAGTTGTCATTAATTCTGGCCCCAAAGAACCCAAAGGACATGTTAATGAAAAGACGCGTGAGTCCGTCACAACATATTTCTTATCAATTTCATGAGGTCCATTGTTTACTTATAGAATGTTCTGTATGTGAGTTTTAAGACTGTGTGTATATAAATTTAGGGAGGGAAGAGGGTATTTTGTGATTAAAAAATTTTTTTTCCTTATATATTGTTTCTATTACGACATCCTTACATGTTTTTTCAGGAAAATTTTTGCAGTAACTGATATTTAAAATTCGTACAGCCATCACTTCCTGTTCTAATTTGAAAAGAAGAACAAAAAAGATCGAATATGAAAAATGTTACACCTTCATCTACTAAGTGTCAATTTATTACAAAAGTTCCAACTCTGTGCTTTTATTTTCATTCCAAGAGTGGGATAAGAACTAGACAGGAAACCGCGGATTAAGTTTTTGTCTTTACTCTGTATCTTTTTTCTGCCGATTCTGCTTTTAAACAAATGACTGCTTGTCTAGTAAGCTAGGACTTAGCCGTCGTCGAAGTATCCGGGTTATTTTTCAAATTTTTTTATACATTATTTGAACATGGAATAAATACTTAAAATTGAAACTGTTTCTTAAAAAAAGAATACACTATAAACACTTTGTTTCAAATTTGTGACAAACTATCGTTAAATACACTTCAGTCAACACTGTAAACTGTTTAATTCTAAGAAGATGAATGGATTAGCGAAGAGAAACCACATGTCAGCAATCGCCTCCTTTGCTATTTTTTTTTCGAAAAATGAAACATTTTAAAATAAGTGAACTAGTAAAAAAATATTCTTTTGTTACCGCGCCGTTCGTTTCTGAGACATCTTTTTTTGCGGTGTGGGATGGCGACTCCTGTCGCCAGTGTAATTATTTTGATGTAGTAATTGACATCTGGAAACCACAAAGACCTCTCACATTGACATCCAGAGTGTGTGGCTCGCCGCACGAAATTTCTTTAGAAGCAGGTAACTTTTTAATGGGATCTTTACGACTAAACTGTCTGTGGTAAGGCGGGGAGACCTTTGATTGTTAAAAAGTATTTCCTCGAATTAATTTTTGGAACAAATGCAATGATATGAAATATTCAGATTTATTATTAAATCATTCGCCAGAAGTATTTGGGTTGAACTCGATAGATTTTTACATCCCATGGAAGCAATTCTAAGTTGCAGAGTTGTGTGTAGAGAAAACTTAGTTTTCGAAAATAAAAAATAAAAAGTAGTTAACGTTTCTTTTTGAACGAGTGAGTGAGTGAATATTAACATCGCATTGTTCAGCTACACGAGGGCTTTTGGTGACGGACCTCGTAATTTTGAACCATGGTCAAGTGACGTGGACAACACCTGAGCTGGCACCACCTTCTCCTAACTATCACACCACACCAACGGGAGGACGTTTGAGCTCTCGACAGATTTAACATGCCTCTCTCCCCTACACGATGGGTCTTTAGTCGTACTGGGCTCGAATTCGTGACAAGGCGATCCGATAGCTTGACCACTCGGTTACCGCGGGCGTACGTTCCTTTTTGAATGATGCGCTTTTTGTAGAACAGTGGTCTTTAAACTTTGTCGACTTACGAAACCCTTGAAATCAGCAGTTCTCAAACTGTGGTCCGCGGACCCCTGAGGGCTCGCACCGCCTTTTTAGGGGTCCACGGAGTGTCTCATGTAACGTTGAGATTTCCTTCTTTTACAAACTCTGAAAGGCCTCGTGGAAAAATTGAAAGATGTGCCATACCAAACTAGTTCACTAAATAGTCCCCAATGAAGAAATTCAACCAGAACACGTATTTTGATGAAGAATATTAAGTCGGGGTGGTATGTTCAAAATCTCGGGGGGCCGCAATGTCACGCTGATATCAAAAGGGGGGAGGGCGACGATCGAAAGTTTAAGAACCGCTGCTTGAAACTATAAGGTGTTTCCAGGTGCCCCATCCAAAAAATGTCCACTCAGAAGAATATATCTTAAAATAATATTTAAAGTAGAGCATCATGTGTTGCAGGAACTTTAAGAAAAAACAATTAAAAAAAAAACTGTATTTTTTATTAAAAATATTTAACATAATATTAATGTAATTTACGCATTCATTCGCGCCCCTTGTGACACTTACCATAACATTATATTTAAAAACTGGGACATGTGTTTGCATTTTTTTTCCTTGCACACACTATCGAAATCTAAGTATATTGAAGCTATTTGCATTTGCATTCATATTCTGTGTTATTTTGCTTCTAAGTTTAGTTTTTAATGCTACATGCGTTGCGTAATATTTTTAACCTAAATACGTTGTTCAGAGAATGTCATTAAAATAGTTATAACTGCTTGAGAAACTTCTGTGCATTTTACAAATGTGCAATCTAAAATATAGGAGCTGCTCCTTCTTAAATTAGATTTTAAGGTCGAATGTGTTGTTAATGTGATGTTGCAATAAGTTATTTCTTCTCCTTCATTGACAACCCTTCTAATTTATACATTCATGTTTGAAGCAAGTGACACTTTTACGAAAAATTTAAGATTTAGTTTTATGCAAAAAATATTTATTCATATTTATTTTTAGAATGAGGAAATATAACGTCGCACTGTTCAGCTACACGAGGGCTTTTAGTGACGGACCTCTTAATTTTGAACCATGATCAAGTGATGAGGACGACACTTGAGCTGGCACCCCCTCTCCTAACTACTACACCACTCCAACGGGAGGACGTTTGAGCTCTCGACAGATTTAACGTGTATCGCTCTCCTACACGGTGTTTTTTCAGTGGTGCTGGGATCGAACTTATGACATGCCTGCCATGATCCAACACCTTGACCACTGAGCTACCACAATCCTACCACGATCCGATACCTTGACCACTAGGCTACCGCGGCCACTTTATTTTTAGAAGCAAAATGCCTTTAAGAATTCTATCTTTTATAGAAATTAAAATATTACTATACAATTTTTTTTGTCGCTTTGATTAAGCAAACAGTTATCATTTGCGGACCTCTTGTCAAAGTTCAAGGGAATACTATAGGGTTCAGCAGAACTTTGGTCGAAGACCTCTAATTTAGAAGAAGGTTGATTGTCTCAACTGAACATTGGACAACTTTAAAGAAAAGGATTGTTGACTGCAAATCATTGTTCAGGAACAGGACAGTGCTTAGGATTTCGGGGATCTCCGCGGAAGTACAAATACATATTACGAAGCGATAAATAAAAAAAGCGATGAAATAAAAAGTGAAAAAAAAAAACGTATAAATAGCAAATGAAAAATAAAAGAAGTAAAAGAAGAATAAAAATAAGAATAAATATATTTATCCAAACAAAACAATAACATGCTAACCAATAACGGATTAATCGAAAAGGAAAAACAAAAGAAATGCAACTTAAAATTTTTCGACTTTGAATTTTCTTAGATTTGTGTGTGTCTATGATTTTATTTACATTTAAAAGTTTTTTTGTATAAATTATTATAAATGGATAGATGAAGTTGGATAATAGTTCTTACAATACTATAGTAATACTATACAATACTTAAATATTTTTTTAATTTACTAAAAGCTTTGAAATACTGCACCACAAGATCTCCCTCTCTCTCTCGCACACCCCGTTGGTGTGGTGTGGTAGTTAGGAAAGGGAGTGCCAGCTCAAGTGTCGTTCACGTCACTTGGCCATGGTTCAAAATTACGTGGTCCGTCGCCAAAAGCCCTCGTGTAGCTGAATAGTGCGACGTTAATGTTCACTCACTCACTCACTCACTCTCTCACATATGCACGTGACTGCGGTAGCCTAGTATTCACAGTCATTTACTCATGGCTGTCATGTCATGAGATAGAACCCCAGTGCCACTGAAGACTCGCCGTGTAGAGAGGCTGATGCACGTTAAATCTTTTGGGATTCAAAGTCCTCACGTTAGGGTGGTGGGGAAGTTAAGCGTGGGGGGTGCCAGCTCAGATGTTGTCCTCATTACCCGAGCATGGTTCAAAATTACGAGGTCTTTCTTCAAAAATTCTCCTGTTGCCTTACAGTGCGACGTTAAAAAACTCTCTCACACACAGCGATATGATTACCGTAAAATCCGGCGTATTATGCGCATCGCCGTATAACGCGCACCCTCTTTTTTACGAAGAAACCTGAAATGTACATATGAAATGCTCTAATTCTTTGAAGTAAGTTTTTCAGTGTATTATCCCAGGCTTTCGAAAGAATAGCATGCTTCTAGAACTCCCCTTTTACTACAGTAGTTATGTCATTTGTTTTAAATAAACAGTACTTTTCAATTCCTACACACACTATTAGCTCACACTCTCTATATATTTATTTATTTATTTATCTTCGTGGAATTTTCAATCGTTAATAAAATACATTTTAAAGCGCCTAATTGAGGTGAAATCTTATAATACATGATTATTTTGAATGGCAATACAGTAACTTAATTATAATAAATAAAAATTAATTGATTGAAACTAATTATTCAAAGAATTACAAATACAGTCACGTTGGCATCATTTTTGGAGACTTAGCGCCCCTTTTGGCGACTTGTGTCAAAACTTGAAAATGTTTTTTTCTCAATTTTTTAAAGCGCTCGTTTGAGCTGCAATTTTCTATACACTATTGTTTTGGGTAAAAATACGACAATTTAATTATAATTAATTAAAATTAATTGACTAAAACTAATTATTTAAAGAATTACAGATACAGCCAAAGTTGGTTTCATTTTTAGCGACTTGGATCAAAACTTTAAAAGATTTTTTTTTCTCACGTTTTAAAGCATTCAGTTGAACTGAAATTTTATATACGCGATTGTTTTGGATGACAATACGAGATACTTTAATGATAATTAATAAAAATTAATTACCACGCAATGTTGTGATTCTGTCATATGTATATGCATATTTATATCAATTGTAACTATTTAATAAAAAGTAGCTAAAATAAAATTTTTCTTTGTTGATCTAAGTAGAAATTGGCTTAATTTTTTTTATATTACTTGTTATATATATATATATATATATATAGAAGTCTAATTTTTTTCTATACTCTTCTTTTTTTTTATTTTTTAAACTCTCATTTTTATACCCGGCGTATAACACGCACCCGTAAATTTCGATCTTAATTTTTATGTTCAAAGGGCGTTCGTTATACGCCGGATGTTACAGTAATTATTCGATATGATTTAGGAGAGAGAAATTCAGCATTAGATTAATTTCAATCCTCTTTTTAAGAGGAAGTTTAAATTTTTTGAAATGGCCTTCCTGGCACAAATGTCTAAAGCTAAATTTATACCATTATGATTGAATAGTATTTATCCACGGAAATTCGAGCTTCAAGATGTGATTTGTTCAATATATACTTGCAAGTAATGTTGTTCAGTTTGTTGAAGCTATACTTGAAAAAAAAAGAGTTCCCATAAATATTTGCTTTTCACTATATAAGCATTTGTTGCATATCTGCTCACGTATTTCAATGGTATTTGCTAAAACTCAGTTTGAAAGCAATTTTCGAGAGGTCTCTATTAGCACAGGATTCATAGAAAAAAAACTCTGGTTGTCCATTTAAAACACGTTATTGTTCGGGAACAATCTGGAAAAAAAATTAAGATAACCCTAATTGAGAAACAGTGCAAAAAGCCTTATAAGAAGCAAATATAATAATTTTACGTTGGTATTAAAAACACTTAGCATTTCTTTGTAAATAGATAAAGAGAGAGATATAGTTTTATTTTTCTTAAAGGGATCACTTCACAAAATTCAACGGAAACATTGATTTTTCAATTTTTATTCGAAAATAAACCAAGTCTCTTGCGGTTTCTAATACATTTTAAATGTTTACGTTAAATTAAGTTAGAAGAGTTTTAGCAATTCAAACTATATATATGGTGATAGTACGCATTACTTAAAGGTAAAAGTGTGTTTACAGTAAATCTCAATTTTTCAAGATTACAAATTACAACATAAAAAGAAGTTAGAAAATTCTTCTCATCCTGTAACATTGAAACTTTTTGTTCGTGTATTAATATTATATAAATAAATATTTTAATAAGAGATTGTGTGTGTGTGTGTATCAAGGAAGTTATTCAAATAAAATTTAAGGGTTAAATTGTACATGAATTGTCATCGTTTGGAAGCTTTTCCCTTGTTACTCTACATACGATTTTTTTTAAAAAAAAAACTACTTAAAGTTCTTAAAAATGTCTCATTATAACAAGAAGAACAATAATAATAATGCAATAAATGCACATGAAAAATAATGATTCTACCACCAGTCAATTTTTTAAAAATGATTTGTAAATTTAGATCCTTTTTAATATTATAGAGATAAAGAAAATTTTGAGTGAAGAGACGTCTTAAAAGAAAACACCCGAAAGTCTTTTATCATAAAGAAGGGGTGGGTATTACGTCGGTCGCGATCGACCGGTGGACCACCAAGACATTTTGGGGTGATCGCCTGAAGACTAGGATTTGTTAACCCTCCAAGCGGTCTGCACGTAAAATCCCGTCATTCCAGAGATGCTTTTTCTGCCTTCAAGCAAGATTCCCAAAAGCGGCCCAGCCGCATTCTTAAAAATACGGCTCAACCGCTTTTGAGAACCCCCACCTGACGGCAAAAAAATACGTGCGGTGCATTTTCGAAGCATCTCCTGAATGGCAAGACTTTACGTGCAGACCGCTTAGAGGGTTAATTATATACGGAAATATTCAAGATCGGCTGACAGAATGTAGACAAAGTCCTCTACTTACTATAACTACGAGAACTAACTTTAGATGAAAATGTTCTACTTTTTAATGTGTATTTTGAATCGTTTGCTAACGAATGCATCAGTTGATGTTATTATATTTGTGGCAATAATTATGTTTGTATCTTGCGTTGTGCTTTAAACGCGATTTTAAAAGTGTTATTTTTTTTTAAATTTTAATTACGTATAGGTAAATACATATTCTGTATTTATGATTAAGTTATAATAAATAATGTAGACCTTTTTCTTAGTCACTTCAACGCCACTGGATGGACGCGCGCGCGCGCGCGGCAACACCTTGATAAATTAAAGAAGCTAGTAGAAATATTGCAGATTTTTTCCTCCTCTCCCCCCCAGTGGCCCACCCCCGCCCCTTCCCCCGCCCCCCCCCCAAGGTTGAAATCCACCATTTTAGTATCATACCGCAATACGCAGCCAAACATATTCTTTTGATTTTGTTGATTGTCGGGAACAAAAAATAAGTAAAAAATAAATTGTTGAATAAATAATTAGCCTTAATTAATAAACTTAATTATTTATATAATAAATATTTAATTAAATTTTACATACTATATACATAGGAGTATAATCAATCGAAAAAAAATGAAGGGCGGTGGGAGGGGTCCGGACCCGTGCACCACCCCTCCCATTGTATGCGCCACTGCTCCCCACACCTACGACACTGGGCAGTGACAGACACAAGGATTTGGGGGGGGGGGGGGAGAGGGCTCGAGGTCGAATGTCTGCCATTCTGGTATCATGCCCTAATGCGCAACCAAACAATTTTTTTTTTGATTTTGTAGATCGTTGGGAACAGAAAACAACAAAGTAAAAAAATAAATTATTGAATAAATAATTAGCATTAATTAATAAGAAATATTAAAGACAAATAATTAAATTTTGCGTACTTATATACATGGGATCAGTAGCGCACACAGGAATTTTTCAAGCGGGGGGCAGGGTCGAAAGTCCACCATTCTTTTATCATGCTCCTTTTGATTTTGTTGATTTTCGGGAAAAAAAAACAGTAAAAAACTAATTATTAAAAAAAATAATTAGCATTAATTAATAAAATTAATTATTAATAATAAATACTTAATTACATTTTACGTACTATATACTTAGAATTAAAATCAATCGGGAAAAAAATCAAATGCTTTGGGGGTTGTTCGGACCCCTGAAACCCTCCTCTCCCTTGTGTGCGCCACTGCATGTGATTATAATCAACTGGAAAAAAATCAAGGGATATTGGAGAGGGTCTTGACCCGTGGACCCCTTTTCCTTGTGTGTGCCACTGATACTAGGAGGACAGCAACACTTTGAAAAAATTAAAAGTAGCCCGTACCCTGGAAAATTTTGCCCACCCCTGTCATAAAGGTGTGATATCCCCTGGGCCGGGGATATCATCTCTTCATCCACACGACCTAGATTTGTAGAGATAAACAATTGATCCTTCAAACCTTCCATAATGAATCTAGTTTATTATATCTCAATTTATATTAAGCAATGCAACACAAGTCTTAGAGGAAAAAAATCAGGAGTGATATGACGCAATTAACAATTCTTAGCAATTAGCACATTAAATACTACTCACTATCTTTATAGTAAAATAACATCTGAATCTTTATCTATAGCCGATTCCTTATAACTAACTAGAGTCTGCTCAATAATTAAAGTTTAATAATCTATCGCTTACCGACACTCCACCGCGATCAGTCGCCAAGCTTTATATATTATTATCTGTTTTGATCCGGCTACTATGCAACTTTCTGGCTTCTAACCGGCTTTTATATGGCTCTTGTAATACTCTGGCCTCCAGGCGACTTCCCTAAGACCTGCTTGCGAATGCTAAAGCTCCAATATATGTAATCATTCCTAATCTGCGTATCACGTTTTCTTCTTGAGTTGGTTGGAATGAAATGCCATTCTGGCCCCAAAGATGCCCCAAGAGGATTTAGTGAAAAGCGCGATATAAAGCCCCGTCACAAAGGTTTCAAATATTGAATAAAATTCGGAACAGAAAAATTTTGTATAAGAGCACGAAAACATTATCAAATATCTACTTAACATTCGTTTAAGTACGGGTGGGTGAGAATTTTATTAACATCACGGTATAATACAACGCGAGGGCTATTGTTACGTCAAGTGATCAGAACGACGCCTGAGTTGGCATTCCCCCTCTTTCTAAACTGTCACATCACGCCAATGGAAGGACTTTGAGCTCTACCGATTTAACGGGAATCATCTTTCTTTACACGGCAGTTTCTTAGCGTCACCAGGACTCGAACCCTTAACACGCTGAACACAAATTCTTGACCATAACTACAAGGATGCAGTGGCCACATTTAAGTATAGGATTACAACAGTACGCAAAAATATCGTATCTAACTAGTGGCTTAAGAAATGTTTTCGCATGATTGTAGTTTAATGTAAACAAGTAATATAAAATTTTTTTAAGGTCAATTCCTACTTAGGTCAACAAAGAAAAATTTTATTTTAGTTAATTTTATTAAATAGTTACAATTAATATAAATATATATATACATAGGACACACAGATCACAACATTAAGTGACAAAATAGAAAGCGATTTTCCTTGCAATTTTCTATTCTATATATGGTGTTGGACAATTTTTTTTCCTTGTTACTATTTATTCATTAATTAAATTTAATTATTCTAATTAATTGGTATATATAAAAAAGAAACTACGCCATCCCAGGTGGATTCGAACCCTTTGTATCAGAACGACCTTTGTATCAGATGTCCAACGCTCTACCCATTGCGCTACAACTAGAAACTTGCCTTTCTTATTATTTTTGTTTGTTACTATTTTTTTCATTTTTTCATTTAATTAATGAATTAATATTTTAAAAAAAACTGCATTAGCACCTAGTGTCATCCACTACAAGTTAAAAAAAAATGTATTTGAACTTGAATGGGTGAATAGAAATTATTTTATTAACAATTGAAAATTTGAACAATATATATATATATATATATAGGAAGAGTGAACTAATAGTAGGAATTGAAAAAGAGTATCGAGAAAATTACCACATTTCTAGTTTCAAGAAGAGAGTAAGTCTGCAAATATAGCTATATTTAAAGACAATTAGTAGTAGAAAATTTTAAAGATTGATTTATAATGGGAACTTAAATAAGGAAACAGAAACTACTTACCACACAAATGTTAGCTGTAACAACTTCTCCTAAATTATACATTTTCACGAGTTTCTTTTCTTCTATGAAAACAAACTAAGATTTTCAAAATCAAATACTTGGCGTTGATTTTTTTAAAAAATAAATTGCGAATACTAGTTTTTCGAGATAATTTTTTTGTCAAAAAAAAGATCTTATTTATTTAACTACGTATAAACAACAATGAAAACGAGTTACAGTTAAACTATCTGCACAGCTTTAAAAAGTTCTAGTTCACTTGACAAATGAGATGAATGGAAATGTGTGGTTTTTTTGTTCCAACGAAACAAGCAATGAAACTTCCAAACAAAAATCGCCGAAGAATAACCCAGGCACATTCATAAAAGAAACCCTGTAATTTTCCTATGCGCTTAAATGCGGGGAAACACCTACTACGCAATGAGACGCGAATGACGGCAGAATCCACTGACATCACGATGAATCACTGGCATAAACTCCAAACAACACACAGACAATCCATTCCATTAGCAAGTACGCCACCCCTTTTTTTGGGTTCAGTCCCTTTTGGATGGCAGCGAGCCGTGGCGCCCGAAATCTGGCGCCGTCAACAAAGAAAAACTATAAAACGACGTTTTGTACCTTTTTGATACAAAAGTCATTAGAGAAGATGTGTTAATGAACGAAGTGAAAGAGACCGGTTGGTGGTTGACCCTGTTGTGGAATACCACCAAGAGACAAACAATACCTGAGAGCGAAAGTCAACGAATAACAACTTTTGCATATTTAAATTAACCACGAAACATGATGGAGAAGGATTAATTGATATATGTAGGACATTTAAAATTTAAGACACAATATATTTTTTGATTTTTACTATTAGTTCACAATCTCCCTATATATATATCTTGTTCAAATTTTCAATCGTTAATAAAATACATTTTAAAGTTCTCAATTGAGCTGCAATTTTCTATACACTATTGTTTTGGGTAAAAATACGATAATTTAATTATAATTGACTGAAACTAATTATTTAAAGAATTACAGATACAGCCACGTTGGCCTCATTTTTAGCGACTTGGGTTAAAACTTTAAAAGATTTTTTTTCTCACCTTTTAAAGCATTCAGTTGAACTGAAATTTTATATACATGATTGTTTTGGATGATAATATGATACTTTAATGATAATTAATAAAAATTAATTGCCACTCAATACTGTGATTCTGTCATATGTGTATACATATTTATATTAATTGTAATTATTTAATAAAAAGTAACTAAAACAAAATTTTGCTTTGTTGACCTATGTAGGAATTGACTATCTCATCTTTTATAATGCTTAATTCAGCAAAAGGTGTCTATACACGGCTGTTTTAAATGACAATACGACAATTTAATTATAATTATACAATTAATTGATTGAAACTAATTATTTAAAGAATTACAGGTACACACAGCCACCTTGACATCATGTTTGGTGACCAAATTTTAGTAACTTGGCGATCATCTTGGCGAATTGAGTTAAAACTTTAAAATGTTTTTTCTCGCTTTTCAAGGCGCGCAATCAAACCGAAATTTTCTATTCACGATTGTTTTGAATGGCAATACGATAATTTAACTATAGTTAATAAAACTTAATTTATTCAAACTAATTATTTAAAGAATTAAATTTTCTCATTAATTACTATTTACGTATTATTAAAACTAATTATTGAATAAATTCAATTTGACTCAACATTCCCTTTCGCTCACAAAATTTAAGATGAAAAAAAATTATGTTACGCAAAATGTGAAGTTTGAAAGAAAACCCATGTTTAAAAAGCTCGTATTTACTGCTGTTATTTGCAAGTTAGTGAAATAATTTTGTTAAAATATGTGTGTGTGTGAAATCTTATCCTTAAAAATTCCTTTATCTTCACTCTAACATAAGCAAAAATCCAGTTATGAGCACTTAAGACTTAACACAGTACATGTACCAGTGGCGCAACGGAGAATATTAGAGCCCCCTGCAAAGTCAGGATTTGCCTTTAATATTTTATAAATTGGTTAAATACGTACTACTTTGCGACAGTCGGGCTTTGGGCCCCCTCGCGTTGCGTGGGTTGCGGGGGTGTACATTACGCCACTGACCTATGCTTATAAATGCAAAGATAAGCTTGTTAAGGGGGGTCACTTTGCGCAGCAATTTTTCCATCTCCATAAAATTTAAGGTATCCGACTACGTTCGGAACCGTGATTTTGGAAAAGCGTATAAATGGATAATATTTATGATATTTAGTGTCACTTAGATTAGAAAATATATAAAAAATTGTTTTAGGAATAGTATTACAATAAAAAATTATTTAAGAACAATATTTTGACAAAAAATGAACATAGAATGACCCATTTTCAAAATGTTCTCCTTTTGTGCAAAATGCTTCTATTATAATAATATTTTGCCCGTATATTCAGACCTCTCTACAGAGGCTCAACTAGAATTTTTGAAATGTATAACTTAGTAGTGGGTTTATCCATGTTTTACGACAACAGAGGAGAGAAATTTTAAGAAAAAAACGCCGATAAGTATTTTAATTTGTTGTAACTCTGAAAATAATGGGAATTTTTCAAATATTATAGTTGAGCCTCTGTACAGAGGTCTGAGTTATATACAGGCAAAATATTATTATAATAGATGCATTTTTCACAAAAGGAGAACATTTTGAAAAAAGGTTATTCTAAGTTAATTTTTTGCCAAAATATTGTATTTAAATAATTTGTTTTCGTCAAAATGTCCTTAAAACACTTTTATACATGTATTCTAATCTAAGTGATACTGAATATCATGAAAATTATCCACTTAAGCGCTTTTTTAAAATCACGATTCCGAAAGTAGTCGGATACTTTAAGGAACATTTTTAAGAATCGATTGGTAGTATAGTCATTAATTTATTTACTTGCATTGTTACTATAATTTATATAGTAACAATGAAATATAAAAGCATTTAAAAAAAATTGAGTGTTTCTTCTTAAATTCATAAGTGGAATAACATAAGAAATGCTTCTAAACGATACAAATTCATGTAAATTTTACATCATAAAATTTTTTGAGTAATTTTGAAAAATCTCACATTAAAATATTTGTTTGTTTAGAATTAATATGAGGGTAAAGTTTCGAAGTTATGAGTAGAATTTTCAAAAATGTTCTTTTGTTATCGTAATTTACATTTAGAGACATTGTGTAACGGGTCTCTCCTTTTACTAATCCATTTCGGGTAAATTTATTCTTTTTAATTGTATGTTCTATTGAAAACTTTCTCTTGAAGAAGAAGACTATTTATCCAAATGAGTGGTTCTATTTAAGCGTTGACATATTAGGTACGCGAGGTTAGTCGATGGATAGACGCTGGATGGTCGATTATTGATAATTGGAGAATAAGTGATAAAATTGAGCTTTGATTTACGACCTGAGTTCGTACAATTAAGGAAGAGATTTAAGGTGAATTATAGAGGGGAAGTCCAGAGTGTTCTAAGAGTAAGTGGAGTAAATTATACTCATATGTTAAGTAACCTTAAGCCGTGCGATTTCTCTTCTAATTAGTTACTGAGTGCATTTCCTACCTTTAGTTGTGTGGTTTAAGTCCAAGGGATAATAAATTTGAATTTAAAACTTGTTATGGCTGATCTTTATTCGAAACCCCAAACACCAAAAACCGCTAATCGGTTGTCATAAAGTGTAGAGTTAACATTTTTACTTATGAATAATGCATACTGGTACCATAGTTAGAGTAGTAAAATTGCTTCTAATTTATTTTGAGTAAAAATTTAAATTGTATTAAAAGCAGAAAAACATTATTTAGTGTATTTTCAAAAATGAGGATTAAACAAAAGTGAATGCAACAAAATGTTCAACAAAAGTGAATGCATATCTGTCTTGCCCAATTATGTAGGTTAGGGATGGTGAACCAGTGGCACGCGTGCAATTGATGGCACGCGAAAGAATATTTTTGTCATGCCGGTGATCAAAACAGTTAGCATTCTATTTCAAAATTTCAAAGTTCACTATGAATTGTTACGAACAAACGCGAGTATTCGGTCGCGGGGTGGTGGAGAGCACACTCGTACGTTATTGCCTTGCCTTAGTAATGCCGCAGACTACAATTGCTTACGATGTAAAGTTTGTCTACGCAAATAGCATAGTCAACTCCATTGACAAAACTGTATTTTTAAGTTTATCTGTGTTATATTTACGATTTTTAACTGTTATTTAACATCGCTAGTTCAGCAAAAGAACAAAAAGCGCAAGACAGTTAAGGTAACAGAGAATTTCAAATTTGGTGGACCAAGAAACATGGCATTATTAGTAAAGGCGAGAGAGCCGTGTGTGTTTTATGTTCTGGAACACTAGTATGCAGAACATCGTCTGTAAAACGGCATTTTTAAACAAATCATAAATCCTCTTGTCAAAAAATTGAGCCACTGCAAAAATATAATTAATTACTTAAAAATCGTTTGGCGGATGACTCAAATTTAGCATGCATTCTACTAAAAGTAACATTTTACATTCTTAATATAAGCTATTTGTCATCTAATCTGCAGCAGCAGAAATCACACTGATGTTACCTTAAATAATTTGAATTAAACGTTTAACTAAAACATTTATAACTATACAGTACAAAAGATATTTTTTCGCAGTAAATACAGTTTTGTGTTGTTAGTATTTAGTTTTATTACTTTTGCACTAATCACAAGTCCAAATTTTTTGAAGGCACGTCTGTATCTCATCAAGCACTTCTTTAGAAAAAATGGCACGTTGATCCATAAAGGTTCGCCACCTCTGATGCAGGTATTTGTATCCGGATCAGTATCACGGTCAATACCTAGACAATAACGAATGAATGCTAATGAGAGAAGTTAAGCTATCTATGGGTACTATTTAATAAAAGTTTTGTTTTCGAATGACTTTAAAATAAAGTAAAGGAATCTCTAAGAATTTTTTCTTGCATATGCTTGTACAATTCTATTTATATAATGTATAGCTAAATGATTTAGAAAGAGGATATGTTGCGGGTTCGATCCCGACTAGCATCAATAAATGTTCTGGATGAGAAAATCATAAGCACGATTGCGATATGATTATGTGAGCTTTAAAAGATCCCTTGAGTTTCAATTTGGCTCTGGTACTCTCGCACAATTTGTTCACAGAAATATCAAACATCCGAACAGAGCTTAGATTAAATTAATTAAAGCGTCAAAATTTGGAAACGAGGGCTGCTATTAGATGATGCCATAATGAAATGGGTCTCACATTTGGGGACTTGCTATGTCTTCATAGGTTTAGTTGCCAATATTCAGTCTATTAGAAACAAATATAAAAAAAATGTAATAAGTCAGTTTTTACTTAGGTCAACAAAGGAAATTTTTTATTTTAGTTACTTTTTATTAAATAATTACAATTAATATAAATATGTATATACATATGAAAAGATAACAATATAAAGTGACAAAATAGAAAGCGATTTTCCTTGCAATTTTCCATTTTTCTTTCTATATAGGGAGGACTATTATTTTTGTTTGTTACTATTTATTCTCTCACTAATTAAATTTAATTATTTCAATAAAATAGTATAGTAAACAGAAGACACATTCTCAGAAATTAAGCCATCCCAGGTGGGGTTCGAACCTAAGCCCTTTATATTAGAATTCTAACGCGCTATTCATTACGCTACTGGGATACAACGAACGATTTTCCTTTCTATATATACTGTTGGACTATTATTTTTATTTGTTTCTATTTATTCATTTTTTAAATTAATTCATGAATTAAAATATTTGAAGAAATTGTATTAAAATCAAGTGTCATCCACTACAAGTTTAAAAAAATGTATTAAAATGTATTAAATGTAAAAAAATGTATGTTAATAAAAAGTATTTTATTACAATTGAAAATTTGAATTATATATATATATATATATATATATATATATAATTCAAATTTTCAATATATATATAATTCACACTCTTCCTATATATATATATATATATAGGAAGAGTGTGAAATAATAGTAGGAACTGAAAAAAAAAAAAAACAGAAAAAAAGAGAATATGAACTTGATTGGGCGTGATCTTTTATTTTAAAGGATTTAGAGAATTCTAAGCAATTACTGTAAGAAAAATTTCCTTATTTTATTGATTTGTGCTTTTTTAAGTAATTCAGTTTCAGTTTAGAAGAATTTGAATAATATTCTACACATGAGCCAATACAGGTATTTTGCATATTTGATTAAGGTATCCGACTATGTTCGGAACCACGATTTTGCAAAAGCGTATAAATAGATAATATTTATGATATTTAGTGCTACTTAGATTAGAAAACGTATATAAAATTGTTTTAAGAATATTATAACAATAAAAAATTATTTACAATATTTTGACAAAAAACGAACATAGAATGACCATTTTCAAAAAAATCTCCTTTTATGAAAAATGCTTCTATTATAATAATATTTTGCCTGTATATAGCTCAGACCTGCAGAGTACAGAGGCTCAACTAGAATTTTTGAAATATATAACTTAGAAATGGGTTTATCCATATTTTACTGCAACAGAGAGGAGAAATTTTAAGGAAAAAACGCCGATAATTACATATATATATTTTAATTGGTGGTAACTCTGAAAATATAACGTGAAATTTTCAAAATTCTTAGTTCAGAATCTCTGGAGTAGTCTTTACTTTATATGAGCACAAAATATTATTATTAGAGAAGTATTTTTTTATAAAAGGAGAAAACGTTTTTTGAAAAAAGGTTATTCTAAGTTAATTTTTTGCCAAAATATTGTATTTAAATATATTTTTTTGTCATAATGTCCCTAAAACAATTTTATACATGTATTCTAATCTAAGTGACACTAAATATCATGAATATTATCCATTTATGTGCTTTTTTAAAATCACGGATGCAAACTTAGTCGGATACCTTAATGACTTGAACATATAAGCGTCATTTTTTTCATGGAATAAACCACTTACATCTGTGCACTTTCCTTCATTCCCCTTTTTTAAAAAAACAATTGCTTGTAATTATTTTTTCTCTCTTTATAGTTGTAGATAAAATGTTTTCCAGTCAACCGGAATTTTATGATACGTTATTTTAAAAATCTTACCACTTTGAATAACTTCAGAAATTGTTGTTGATTGTTACAGTCATTATTCTTTTTTTGACCTTTTTTTGACTAGAATTTATACCATTTTTATAAAAAATCTTTAAGTATGATGCGTTTTACAGATATTGTAATTTAAACCAAACACCAATAAATTCTACACAATCAAGTATCCATTCAGAATATCTCGTTTTCATCTGTGATAATTATTTCAGAAAATCTTTACAGGCAACTCAATTAAATTATATTAAAGTTAAGTTAATGGCCAGAATTGTGGTTCAGTCCTAGGACAGCCCACACCCTTGGCGCGAATTATTTTGGGTTGGCGATAATCGTGCCATCTTGGTAACCCTACTTTGAAACACTAGATATGGTAAACCTATTTCTGGAAATTTCGTATTTTTTCGGCGGGCATTTCGAATTTCATTGTTTTGGGGAACCAGGCTGGAATGGTTGCGGGGTTGCTTAGAATTTTTTACTTTGTTAAATGCAAAAGGTTAGAAAGAATTGATTGAATAGTGCATGAAGGAAGGATTTATTGCTTAGAGTTATGAATGTCCTAAATGTAACTATCGGCATGCTGTAACATGCGGTCGACAATAAAACGCTTTCTTCGAAATTGCACCAGCCACGCCGAAGGTATGTTCGACCATTACCTCGCAGAATAAAAATGGCGGCGCTCACATGATCATTCACTTAGCGATGAGACCTTCAAGACTTTTTTAAAATCTGTCATTGCACTGTACCCTCCACTCGGAAAAGATCAGCAGTACAAAAGTAAGTGCTGTTTTTATATTTTTTTAATCTTAAATGCTTAATTTCTGTATTGTTTACAAATATTTTCATTACGCATCCACCTTATCTCTCTGTATTCACTTGCCGCCATTGTCGGTTTCGCTTGGCGCCATCTCGTTCTGGATTGGCGCTTTTTTCGTTTTGTCGCCAAGGGTGTGGGCTCTCCTAGGATTTTACCCAGAATTGTCTCAAAAAATGTTTAAATTGCATTTTTAAATCAATAATCGGAAATCTTTCGGAAAGCTTGAATTAAAATTGCTTCATATACATACATACATGTGTGGTGGTATCTCCTTAACCCAGTAACAGCCTCCGGGCAGGGGTGATCTCTTTTGTATAGTGGTTATGTTACTCGGCTTCGGATCCATAGGTCGCGGGTTCTGTCCTTCGGATATGCCCCACCACACATGTGTGTGTACATGCAAACATTAATCATGTACTAAATTGCATAAATCTAAGAGAGCAAAGCAATCATAATCAAGACAAAATATAGATAAAAAATAAGATACCACTGTAGTATAATATAGCAAATTCTTAGTCTTAGGAACTAAAATTTTGAGGTTAATCATAGTTTTAAAGCGCCAGCTTTCGCCAATATTTGCCTTTACTAGTAAACTGCAAAGAAAAGAAATAATGTAAGAATAAGATTCTATAAATACTAAAGATTATGAACGTAATACTAAAACTCTCTAAAAGTTTCCAATGCCAAAAGTTAAGTAAAAAATTAATCTACATATACTTTAGCCAGAGAGAGAAAATTAAATATCTAAATAAAATAGTAAATTTTTTAAGAAGGCAATATAACTATACAACACAAC
>BMAV01026887.1:115198-149474 GCA_019973955.1 Trichonephila inaurata madagascariensis
ACCGATTTGTTCGTTAACCGATCACCCAATGTATTTTCTTTGGGTGCGGGGCTTCGTGCTACAACAAAACATTCGTGGAAAAAAGTACATTGGTAAATCGTGTAAAAAAAAAAAGACAATGAAAAATATTGTTGGGTGTATTTTGTTCAACTTTGTTTCTCCTTTTTGAATTCTTATGTTGATTTTAACGTTGAAAATGGGGCACTATTTGGAGAACAACAATCCAGATAATTATGAAGAGACTCTTTTTAGAGACGATATACAGTCTCATACAAAATTTTAAATACAAAAGGAAACTCAAGAAAGGTTAATCGTTACAATGTTAAATATATATATCTGAATTACAAATTAAAATCATTATAAAATAAGACATGATTTTTTTCCTGCATTCAAGATTAACTCTGCGGAATGTCAAAAAAGTTTAATAGAAACACAAAACACATTTTAAGAAGGAAATATCAGTCCATGGGCTTTATATGGACCGGTGATTTAGATTGTCCTCTTCCACTATATATCGTTTGTGCTAAAATTGGTCTCATTTCTGTGGATGACAAAATCTGTGTATTCAAATCCAAGCCCAAATTCTCATCAAGTTTTTGTGAAAAATGAAAAATAACGTAAAATGGCTTAACGATATCTAATTTTACGAAATTAAAATAAATTTCATATGGGAATTATGAAGAAGTTAATAATTAGTTATTTCACCAAACTTTTGAATTCATACATGAACCTGCAATTAATCTATTGCCCCATCCAACGAATTTTTTCCTTCGATTCTAAGCCGCACCCGATTCATTCAAATTGGAAAAAAGGGTGGCTTAGATTGGAGTAAATACGATGTATCGAAAATAGCTTACGACTTCAACATGTATTCTCCAAAAAACAAGCGATAATTTCACATTAATACAAATTGTTTTGTGCTTTATCATTTTCTACACATAATTATGTTTAAATTTATATCAGTTGCATATGATTGCATTTTCCTTCTTTCTTTCTGTTTTACTTGCTTTTATTTTTATTTTTTGCTTGCTTTAACTAAAATGATGCCCTTTTTTTGTTTCTATTTAAGATCTTTGTTAAATGTATAAAAAAATATTGTTACACGAGCATTGGAAGTTTTCCCCCAGAAAACTTGTTCCTTGTCATACGGGTTCCATAAAAGTTGAAAGATTAGAAAACGGTACTCTAAAGCAGTCTTCAAACTGTTTTCCACGGAACCCAGGGGTTCTACAAGTCACAATAAAAAATCGAAAAGAAAATTATAAATGTGTGTGCAGAACGGTTTCACACATTATCTTTGAAGTTCTCTTCGAAAACATCGTATAGTCCTAAGGGTTCCATGGGTCGAAAAAGATTGAGGGCCATTGCTCTAAAAAGTAGCAAAACTGCAACGACGGAATATAATATAAATGTCCGAGGGCTTTTAAAAAAATCGGTTAATATATTCTAATTTTTCAACCTATTCTTCAAAATTAAGCGAAATAACCTTAAATTTTAGCCTTAATATCTCAAGGTTAAACAGAGTTTTGTTTTGAGATTTTGTGTACTGTATTATGACCAGATAAGTGACAGCACAAAAATGGAGAAATACTTATAAATGTAAATTACCATAAGATATTCGTCCTTTTACCAAATAACAACACATCAATCCATACAAGCGACTGGGAAATGGTAGAATTTCACAGCAACATTCTGCGAAACGTTCGAAGACTAAAACTCTCTGGGGACCAGAGAGTTTTTTCAAAAACTGATTGAAGAGAAACCACGCTATTGTTAATTTTATTGTGCTTGCAAAATTTTTTTAAGATACTTTAACAATTTTGAAAATATGTTATTGGATCATGAACATCTATAAAATGACTTATTTGTAAATAAATTTTCATCATGCAGTCAATTTTCAGAATGTTTCGGGAACATTTAGATTTATTTATAGCTGAGAAGAAATGGACGCTTTGAAAATTTGTTTACAATCAATATTTTTTAAAATATGTTTTTCTGTTTTATAAAAATATTTTACTTATTTCTTACATCAGTTTTTAGAATATTTCTATAATATTTAGGTTTTATTTATGGAATACAAGAAAAACTTAATAGAATTTGTATTTTTTACCGATTCTGTGAAATTATTGAATATTTTTATCGGAAAAAAAAAATACATTACTTACTGATTTCAGACAACCGAATTAATTTTCATCACTATATTTGGGAAACGAGTCAGACTGACCACATGACCGGAACATCTGCTCATGCATCTCAAGGTCCAAGATCGCGTACATTGAGTAAAGCACAGTAGGCCATGGCCCTCATGGGCTGTTGCGCCACTGAGTTTTTTATATTATGGAAAAAATACATACGTACTTTACATAACTTTAGGCTGAACATTTTTAGCATGTAAATTGCGTTCTCTTTCAAGTTTTATATATATAAAATATATTATTTTACAATAGAAAATTTAACACAGAAAAAAGTTGTTAAAAATTAAATATTAAGTGGAAACAAAATATTATTTTACGACATCACAAATCATTTTGAATAAAAATATTTTAGCAAATTTTGTTTTAATCACACAACGCAGAATAGCAGTATAAATAAGCCCAGCTAAATACAAAATTATTACCATGATGTTACAAATTAGTAATTGTAAGAGCTTCTTTTATAAATAAAGTAAATGGGGAAAAAATAATATTTTAGCTATCGTGCTGCCATCTATGATATATTTTGTTAACTACTTTTATATTTAATATGTATTTAACACATTCCCAATTACTTAAAATTAATTAATTGGGATTTTCTGTTGCTCTTACGAAAATTAACAAAACTCGATTGCTCATAAAAAGAACTTTAGTAAAAAATATACTTTAATATGCAGGTAAACAATTTATATGAAAATTAAAAATAACTCGGCAAACTTAACTTGAAAGAAAAAAAAGAAAAAGATTAAAACGATTGCAACAATTATACTATGTTAAATTATAAATACAATTATATCAAAGTTACACACAACAAAATTATGATTAAAATTTTTTCATGAATTATTTCACTATAATTTTTAAACTGCAAAACATTTAAGGGTGGGATAATACCTTTGAACGTTCAAAAAATTGATTTTTCAAAAACATTTTAAAAGATTAATTTAGAATGTTAAGAAAGTTTTAAAGCAAACCTGACAATAATTATGCTCTCAGCAATAAAAAATGTAAATCTTAAAAAAGACTTGACCTTTAGAAAAATGTAAGCAAACAGATTTTTCGTCAGGTTCTGTTTGGAATTTTTTATTTGTTATTTGTTTTATCTATATATCGCACTTCACGAGACATGTCAAGTCAACATGTCTCTTGGGGACTCATCTCGTAGTTTTAAATTCCGGTCACACGTGATGAGGTTGACATCTCTGATTTGACCCTTTACTCTAGAGCAGGGGTGGCGAACCTTTATGGATCAACGGACCATTTTTTCTAAAGAAGTGTTTAATGAGGTATAGACGTGCCGTCAAATAATTTTGACGTGATTATTGGGAAAATAATAAACCTAAATACTAACAACACAAAACTCTTTTTATTTACTACGAAAAAAACACTTTTCGTACTTTACAGTTGTAAATGTTTTAGTTATATGTGTAATTCAAATTAAAGTAACATTAGAGTGACTTCTGTTGTTGCAAATAACTTGTTTTAGGTTTGTAAGATGTTACTTTTAGTATAATGCATGCTGATTTGGAGTCAGCGGCCAAACAGTTTCTAAGCAATTAATTATTTTTTCTGTGGTTCACTTATTTGACAAAGGGATTTGTGATATTTCAAAATGCCGTTTTACAGACGATGTTCTGCATACCACTATTCCAAAACATAAAACACACACCTCTTTGTCGCCTTTACTAATACTGCCATATTTCTAGATTCACCAAATTTGAAATTCTTTGTTACACTTACTATCTTGCACTTTTTGTTCTTTTGCTGAACTAGCCATATTATGTAACAGTTAAAAATTTTAAATATAACACAAATAAACTTTAAAATACAGTTATTTCAATGAAATTGACTATGCTATGCGTAGACAAACTTTGCACCATAAGCAATTGTAGTCCACGACGTAACTAAGAAAAGACAATAACAAACGAGTGTGCTCCCCTCCGACTCGCGACCGATCACTCGCGTATGTTCGTAATACTTCATAGTGAACTTTGTTATTTTGAAATAAAATGCAAACCATTGGGATCTCTGGCATGCCCAAAATATTTTGTCGCGTGCCATCAATGTCACGCGTGCCACTAGTTCGCCATCTCTGCTCTAGAGCCACGATACTCACTCCGTGGCCCACCGAGCCTTTTCAGGTGGTCCGGCCATGACCTATTGCTCTGAGAAATTCAGTTATTTAAGAACAATGTATTAAAAATTTGGCGAGAAATTCTTTGACAAGGAATCAAATATATCAGTTTTGTTGTTGAAGTGGTCCGGCTGCTAATTGATATTCTTTTTCTGTTTGCAATAGTTACGGTTAGTGATAACAAAAAACAGAAGTGTAGCGACAATTTTTCGGGTGGAATTAATTTTTAACAATCTTTCATACCTTGCAAGCGAAAAATTTTCGAATGATTTCGAGGTTGACTGTTTTGTAGTGAAAAGCAAACACAGGGATCAGTACTTGTTTGATTGGTCACGAATGTGCTGTATTTAAAAATACCAGTAAACAGGCATCAGTCAATGACATTTTTCCTCTAAGATCTCTTTCAAGAGATGTAAATAGGCTTTATTGAATATTCTTTGCAACAGCAACAAAGTGTTTTGACAGAAGTAATGTCACAGCAGTAACAAAGACGTTCTATGAAGTTTGTTGTATTATTGGTAATTATATGAAATCGTTTACCGATACAAAAATTGTGATCAGGGCCGGCTCTAGCAGTTTTGCCGCCCCGGACAAAAATGGAAAATGCCACCCCTCTCTCCAAAGCAAAAAATTATGATTGAAAAAGATAAATTGTTCACATAGATACACACCTATAAAACTTGAATAATTCTAACAAACAAAAAGGCAGCATAATAATATATATATATATTGTTATGCTGTTATTAAGTCTAAAAAAAATACAAAATAATTCAAATTTAAGCACATTATTACCTATTATTATTTCAAACGAGCAGAATGTAAGAGAAGAAATAGCTTATTTCAGCAGGCCAATTTCGAAAGAGTCTACTGATGGTGGGAATCACAAGTTTTTATTTTAACTTATAGTAACTACACTCAAGACTAAAATAAAACATCTCCTGTGGCTCTCTATCTACTAAAAACTCTTATTACCCCTGTCCCATTATGAATAACTAACACTGGATATCGCATGTGGGAAGAAATGTTCGTTATGATCTCACTCCTGTGGATGGGGAGAAAGTTACCAGTGGAAGATGGGTAAACGTATCAAATTTCATGATTTAACGTATACTCCCGCTTCGAACCCTTCAAGTTTCAACATCTAAGAAAACTGCCATTAAACGTACAGTGTACAAAATAAGGAAATAAGATACGTTAAATGAAATATCAAATTCACACCCAATATTTCAGAAAATATATCAAATTTTTTGTAACATTAAAAAATATCCAAATGCCGCCCTTAAAATTTGCCGCCCCGGACAGCTGTCCGGTTTGCCCGGCCCTAGAGCCGCCCCTATTGTGATGGAGGGTAACCTCATATTGCGGCCCACGTGAAATATCTAACATATGTATGCGGCCCACCAGAAAAAAAGGTTGAGTACCCCTGCTCCAGAAGCTCTGTTCGAATTTGGAATATACTATTAATATTTTATATGATACTAGCTGATACACCCGTTATTCGCACGGGTGTAATGAAAAATTAAACACAATACAACACAGAATATTATTTAAATGAAATATATTTTGAATAAATTTTTTTATAAGTTTATCACGCATCGCAATATTGCAGTCTAAATAAGCCCAGCTACATACAAAAGTAATCACCATGAAGTTTATTTTAAAATGTTATCATATCCCAAAATACGAATTAGAAATTTTTTTAATAAGTTTCTTTTATAAATAAAAGGAATTGGAAAAAAATTAACATTTTAGCTATCGTGCTGCCATCTATGATATTCTTTATCAACTAAATTTACACCAGAAGAATATTGTACATTCTCAATTACAATCCATGTTATAGATTTATAAAACAAAAGCAATTCATTTTTATTACCAGAGGAAAAAAAATTACAAATAGTATACAGTAAAATTCTGTCTATAAGTACATACAACATATAAAAATTGAAATTGAAATTAGGAACAAAACTGCTAATAATGTATTTATCGCAGGGAAATGATTAAATGAGGGATTTCATCAAATCCCCAAGGAAGATTATCAGTTCGCACAAGATGATAAAATAAGAAATCTGTAAGGTGATTTCCCTAAGGAAAGTAAATGATTTGATGAAATCCCCAACCTGTTTCAGTGAAATGATGAAATAATATTGTCAAGAGTTTAAAAGTGTTCATTTAGCAAATGTGGTGCATAAAAACAGTAGAGTAATTAATACAACGATAATCATTGAATTACTAATTATTTATTCGAAATTAATTTACAAAGTAATTAGATAATAAAGTTGGTATTTTTTTTTAAAGGATATTTGTAGTAGAAAATTTCAAACGTTTTTTAAGAAAATTATACATTAATGTAGTACTTCAGAAATATCCTGCTTTATTTGCAACACCTTTTTTCAATTATTATTTCCCTTTTTAAAATAGCTTTTTTATTATTATCAAAAAGCTTTTTTTTTTATCTATAAAGAGTACGTGTTCGAATTCCCTAATTTGTTTGCTTACATTTTTCAATTTAAGTTTTATCCAGTTTCTAATTTTCTGGCATATAAAAGTGATATATCAGTCGAAAGATAATAATTCAAACAATTACCCTAACTAAAACTAAAAAATGATATTTAGGTCACTTTGTTTTGCTGTGTCACGTCAGAAGCCCGGCGCTTCCTGGCACGGCCGAGGAGAGCGGGAGGTAAAAGGGAGTGGTAACAATCGAAAACAGAACTCTACAAATGCTGACTTGTTCTTTTCATCATTTCACTAAAACATTTCAGGGATTTGATCAAATCACTTATTTCCATCAGGGAAATGACCTCAAACAGACTTTATTTTAGCATATGCGTGAATTGATCATCTCTCTTAGGGATTTGATGAAATCCCTAATTTCCTCATTTTCCAGCAACATATATATATATTGTTCAAATTTTCAATCCTTAATAAAATTCTTTTTATTCATCCACTGAAGTTCAAATACATTTTTAAAAAACTTGTAGTGGATAAAACTTGACGGTCATACATTTTTTCAAATATTAATTCATTAATTAAATTTAATTAACTAAAATAAGATTTTTCTTTATTGACCTAAGTAGGAATTGATTAAAAAAAATTTTTTTTATATTACTTGTTTATATATATAATTTTTTTTATTGTACACGACAAAAATCGTTATTCCAGTGAATAATTTAATTAATAGAAAGTATACTTACCTACTTTTAAGGACTTTTAAATTTTGTTTTATAATTTTGGAAAAAAATATCAATCAAACTGAACCAAGAAGTTTAAAATGTGCGTGATTTTAATAAAGGACACAAATCACAGACACTTTGTTATAATATTACTAGAATGTTATTTGCATGCAATACTGTCATATTTTGTTCAAGTTATTAGTTTTTTGTCCTTTGATGATCGACAAATAGCATGTTGAACTTTTTCTTGCTTATGTCTTTTTGACAAGGTGAAGTGTACCTTGTGGTATACTTGGGCTTTATATTTTTCTTAATGGAATTTTTTAGGCAGCATTAATAAATTTTCCTTTCAACTCAAACGTTTCATGTTCATTGCTTTTCTCAAATTTACTTTCGCTATTATGATTAGTATGCATTATTACAGCAGGTTCTTTCCTTGCTTGATCAGATTCAACTTCCTTCAATAGAGATCGTGGTTGCCCATTTCTTTTTTTATATTCTGCTCATTTATATTTATAGACCTCAATAAGTCGTACAATACACCAACAAAAGCCAAAAAGCTGTTCACAGGGGGAAAATGTAACATGTTCATAATCGCCCGGGAAACTCAGAGAAAACAAATACGTTAAGATTGTTAAAAAAAAAAAAAAGTTTGCCATTCCAAAAAAAAGAGGGAAAATTGTGACAAATACATTTTGGTTTCCGAGAAGACTGTCATATAGGAGGACATTGTGGAGGTCATTAATAACAAATAAAGAGTTTTCCCAGAATTAACGATTTCGTGAACCTGGGATCAGTCTGTGCACTGCGTGACCGCTCACGAGTTGAATGAAGTAAAAACTAAACTAGATTATATATTTAATGATTAATTCATGAATACAATTTAATGTTTTATAATACTTAAATATTAATAAAATATGTAGTAATTGTTAGATGGTGGTTGGGAGATATAATTTTTCTTTTCTGATACGGGATAGCTAAATACATATATGTAATAATTCACGTTAATTTCATCTTAAAAGCTTTTTAATTTGTAATGGTTCTGGCCCTCCAGGACTTTCACGTAAATAATTAAACGTTAGCTTACCCGCCTAACAGTACCTTTATCTTTTAGAAATTAAAACCTCAACATATTTGAATTAAATCACATAAAACATCATCGTCATCCGATTACCTGGACCAATCAGAAGAGCCGTCTTCGGAAGTCATGTGAGTTTTGGAATTTCTCGCCGCCGCTGGACATAATACTCTCATTTTCAGGGAAAATTCGTCGGCTGATACTTGTTTACAATGTACTCCTTTTTCTTGTCCTTCGTCTTTAGCAAATATTCATTTGTATTATCTGTGTGAGTGTATTGTCCACTAAAGTAATAAAATGAAAATGTAAAAAACTTTCATGGTTCCTCTTCACTCCAACAACCGTTACAGTCACAACCTGCTTATGGAAATAATAAATCAGAATGATAGAAAACAAACTTGAAAGAAAATGTTTTTACAAATTTTAATTTTATTGCGCATCCCACTATATTGCGGTCTGAAAAAGCCCAGCTAAATACAAAAAATTTCACCAAACAGCTTATTTTAAAACTTTGTCACCACACCCCTAATACGAATTAACCAGTGCTGTTATCCATTGGGCGCTTGGCCAATATAAGCTGGAATTAACCAGATTTTCTGGTTATAAACTTTGATCCTCCAGCGCCAAGGGTTCTGTAGATCTTCTGCGCCCAGGACCCGAAATAAGCTTAAATCGGCACTGGAATTAGCAATTATAAGTAAGATTCTTTTATAAATAAAAGGAAACGCGGGAAAAAAATTGTAACATTTAGCTCATGTGCTGCCATCTATGATATTCTTTGTCAACTACATATGTACTAGAAAAACATGTACATTCCCAATCACTTCGCATTTATAGGTATTTCCTGTAGCTTTTACGAAAATTAACAAAGCTTAACTCTGTACATAAAAAAAATCTTTAGTCAAAAAATATTCTTTACCTAACATGTAAATAGTTTATATGAAAAGCGTACAACTGCAATATTCAATATGAAAAATTCGTCGAAATTTACGCATTATAAATTTGTGTAAAATATTCAAATAATTGCTTCAAAAGTAATATTATCCAATTTTTTTTTAAATTTAAATATCTTAAATTTCAAGTAATCAAAATATTAGGAAATATTTTATTTATAATTTCATCATGAATTTAAATATTTATCACGATACGGAACTCAAATCATTTTAAAACTACAAACATATTTATAATTAGGTAATCAAGAGTTAAAAGTTTGATCCGTATAGTGTAAGTTTAAAGTAGAAATTCATGCTGTACAACATAAGTATTTTTTATGGATTTTTGAATTTTAGTTGCGCAAGTACAAACAAAAATTGGTCCCAATATAATAAATATTTCTATATTAAAAAAAATTAAGTTTAAATAATTTGTAATGTTTCTGATATTTCTTCATAAATGGGGAGAGTTACAGATTTTTTAATCTAAAAATTTTTAACGTGAGCAGTCCACAAAATCTTGTAATAGAGTTTTAATGTCTTGAATAAATATTATGAGCATGATGAGACGATGCAATTATTTTTGAAAATGCAAATTCTTATTAAAACTATTTTTAAAAAATATACATAATCCGATCAACTCTGCGTTGAAAGAAATCTGCTGACTTCAGGTAAGAGGTATTGCACCACGATATTGGACAAATATATCTCTCTTAAAATAAAAATGGTTGAAAACTAGGTAAACATAACTTGAAAAAAAAAATGAATAACATAATTGCAACTATTATACTATTTTTAATTATGGATACAATTTTAAAAGTTACACAAATCAGAATTATTATCATAAACTTTTATGATTAAAATTTCTTCATGACATTTTGCACAATAATGTTTATGATGGAAAAGATTTAACTAAATAGTGGTATAACGAGGCCCCGTAGCATAGTTGTTAGCGTGTTACTAGTGAGTTCGATAATCACGCGGGGCAGCTTGCTTTTGCATCTCACTGCCAAGTTACCCTTTCCTTTTCGACAGTTCTCGTTTTTATTCTAATTCGTAGGTAATTAGATTTTTTTAAAGATGTGTTTTTAAATTTACTCTTAAGTAATTTTGGAAAAAATAAGTGTGTATATTAAGTTTTAAAAAAATAAAGAGATAAACCAGACAAAATCACGTACTTTACAAAACTTACCACTACCGTTACGATAGTACTTGTGCTGCCATCTAGGAATAAATATTAGCAAAAAAGTAAAAGACCGATTTCTCAATACAACAAGGTATTATTATTAATATTTCACTTTTATTAAAAATTTGGATGAAGCATGAACAACTACAGCTTAAGAATACTTTTCAGATCGTTATTTTTTGATTATTAGCATACGTTTCTGTCTACAGAACCTATATTTATTAAAATTTAGTTAATATCTTACAAAACTGTGATCTCTCTGATACATAATAAAGAATTTCGTAAATATTTTCATAAAAGAAAAAGAAATGAGTTAATAATCTTCTGTATATAAAACAGAATAAAACTCATTTAATTTTTATTTAAAATTTTTACTATCCGAATTGCACATTCCATATTCTAAACGAAAAGTACTTAAGCCTGTGATCATTTTAATTGTTCTTATAATCCATATTTTCTAATTTAGTACATATCAGCAGAGTAGCATGACGTACAACCCCTGCAACGTGGGGGCAGGGTTCTAGAGGACCCAAAGCCTGACTGTCGCCAAGTACCTATCCTTTGTAAAATCCAACTTGAGGGCCCAAAACCTGAGTTTGCATGGGGGGGGGGCCGAAATGTTGTTCTTTTCGCCACTGTACATTTGATGATAAAATTGACATCAGCATCATATTTAAACACTGTGAATGTTTATTGAGTTAAATGTATAACATGATATTCTATGTGTTTAATTTTAAAATAAATCAGGAAATGCAATATTTTAAAACCTGAGTAAAAGCATTTTGAAATATCAACACTCCTTTTTTCGTGCACATTTTATTACGTTTGATGTTAATTTAGCTGGGATTAATTTTGCTATCATACTCAATAAACCTGTTCTGTGATAAATTTCTGAGCATACCGAGTAGGTTGAAATTAATAGAAAATTATTAGAATTATTTAAGTTTGAAAAAACAATAATTATTTATTTGTGTCACAACCAAGAACTCTTTTTTCAATTAATTACAATTCTCGATCAGTGAAATGAGCTGTAGACATTTAATGACTTATTATTTTCTAGAGCCAGTAATAAATTTTAGTTTATTTGTACAATTTATTTGCATTTACATATTGAAATTTTATATTCGCATAACAATGTGATAAATGCAAACGTTCGTTGATAAATTTCAAAAAATTTCGAAACCTATAACTTATAAAGTCAGATGGGAAAAAAAACCTGAAGTGAACAACAACTGAATTATGGAATAAAATAAAATAATATATATTTCTTAATTCCTGTAATAGATGGCAGCACAACACTAACTTTATTGATTAAATAGTTTAAAAGTCACTTGGCATGCAAGCCTCGGTAGCGCAGTAGGCAGCGCGTCAGTCTCATAATCACTCAAAAAGAGTAATCTGAAGGTCGTGAGTTCGATCCTCACCCGGGGCAGTTTATTTTGCCTCAGCTTTCTCGCCCACGGAAAGAAAAACTCAGCTGCCTTCAACTAATATTTTAGTGAACAAAAAGAGTCTCAAATTTTTTTATGTCAATTTGAAAATACAAAACTCAAATTTATATCGTCAGTGCATTTATTGAAGAAAAATGTGCAGCATAAAATAATAAAAGTAACTGGATTTACATATTAATTAAATTCACATATAAGAAATAAAAGAAAAGTTAACTTGCTCAATTAACGTTGTGTAAGAGGTACCTATATATAACCAATGAATATTTTAATACACGCTTAGTTTATGATTCTTGAACTCTGTATTCTTTGAAAATTTATACTTCTTTACATGAGGATCGAACGTTCCAAGTTACTAAATTGTAAAAGTGTTTTTTTTTCCCACATCCCAAGGTCTGACTATATATTTCCGAAAGTTTCAAACTTGAAACATAATGATGCGAACATTTAAAGATAGCAGTGTCGACATGGCACAAAACATTAAGAAATAATCACAAGTCCAAATAAGCACTTAATTATTTTTTTTAATTCTAGTATAAATTCTAGATGCGAATTAAATTTAAAAGGAAATTTAAAGATGTATTTATACATTTCATTATATATGATTAAAACAAGTATAAATTTTTCCCTCTTTTGCTTTTGTACTTCTATAATTAAAGTAATGACTAATTGTAATTATTAATAATTTTGAACATTTTGAAGTTACTCATCAAATAAATGTGCTTTCCCCCCAAAATTTTCTTAACAAATGAAAATTTTTTTTTTCTTTTTTTTTTTTCTGATGCTTTTTTAAAATTTTCTCAACCTTTATTTACAAATTATGCATTTGAATTTTTTTTTCAAAAAAGTACATATATTTTATTATTAGAATATTTTACTCGAGACAATTTCTGTTGCGAATATTTAACGTAAAAAAATGATCTAATTAGGAACCGGGGAATTCATACAATCTAGTTTTCAAGAGTACAAACTGAGAATTTTGTAGACTTTATTTCTGATATTCTAAGATTTATTCAGTTTTGATATAGATTTAGAAAGGAACATCCTCTTATATTGTAACAGAAAAATGAAAGACATATTGATATGCTTCTAATTTAAGTTTAGAAATTTCGAGAGAGGAAAAAATCTTTAGTTATATTCCAAATAATGCTAATATTAATATCAAATACTTTTTTTCTCTACAAAAACCGCTATTTTTATCTTTACTTTTTTGTTTCTTTAGAATCGCACTCCTGTATCTTTCAGAGAATCAAGATTTAAGACGAAAATATACCCAATAAACTTACGACCTCGACACAAGTGTATTAAAGGTGACGGGAAAAAAAAGTAAGTTCATAAAAATTATATATATAATTATATAAGAATCTTTGTTAAAAATGAACACATTTGATACAATAAAATAATATATTTACTCAGTTTTGCGTAAACTTATTCGTTTCATTTTGTTTGCTTGTTAAATGTATTTCTATGAAAATTAAAACACATCTTCACTATAATTTATTAGATTAATTTCTTTTTTTTCTTACCCATACATCATTGTAAATTATTCCCGGAAGATGTTGGAAATTAAATCCGAAATAAACTGTTTTCTTCAGTGCCATCATCTTTCTGAATCAGTAATTTTTTAGAATCTCCACATGTACAGGCTTATTCCTTTTTCTGATTTAGTTGAAATGTCATAAATTCGAACGTCCCACAGCTTCAAACTGTTGCTAATTAAATCGAAATTTTAAAAAGAATTAATTTTTTAACAATTAATGAGAAAAGGAAATAAATTGCATTCTAGTTTAAACAAAATTATATTTAGAAAATTTCTTTTATTTTGTAAAATTGTACGTAACATATAAAAATTTTTTTTTTTCAAAAAAAAAAAAAAAAAGAGAGAGAGAGAGAGAGAAAGAAAGAAGAAATAGAGCCATTAATTTTTATTATGAAATTTTTTTCACGTATAAACGCTTTTGTTTGATTTTATACTTATGCTTACATCACCTTTCAACTGTCATCTCCGTACCAAGCGTTTATGCTTAAAAAAAAGTTTCTTTTTTTATTTTAGAGCATTAATATGCTTCTTTTGGATTTGATCTACAGACTTATGGAGACCTTTTTAGAGATTTCACCTCATATGATAATAAATATGTAATTAAAACTAGAAAGTGTGGGGGGGGGGGGGCCCCCATGGCCCACCCGATGGGGGGCGGGCCCCCCCCCCCGGGGGGCAAAGAATACAACTGGTCCTACTTACTGCTCAAATTATAAAACTGTAATTTACATGTACTATGTAGTTTTATTTATTGCTATTTTCCGGCAAAATTCGTTCTTGGTGCTTATCTTCAGTTAAATTCATCACTGACGCTGCCTCGTCCAACACTTCATTGATGAAGTCCTCAGATTTTGATAAACTCGCGGCTTTTGCTATTTCCTGGAAAGTTAAGTATTTTATTTAGTTGATTGTTAATAAATCTTCGTACGAGACACTATCTTTATTCTCACGCAACGATTCCAGTCCAGGTAACCGTTGCGATATTTTTCCGCGAGAACTTGCAATAATGTACTACCGAAACCGTATTGGCGACTTTATGAAACGAAGCACATGGGTGCCAATTCAGCGCGTACGATAAATACAAAATCGAAGTTGCCAACTTGGTGAGTTATGTTGTACGTTGGCATGGTTGCGATAGTTCGTAATAAATATTTTACAGCAAAACGAAAAGCTTCTTTATAAGAAGCTTTCTAAGAAATAAGTGTTGTTGTTGTTTCTCATCCCCGAGATCAGCAGAGCTAGATCAGGTCAACGAGTCCATTCAAATTGAAGAAGTCCAAAACCAATAGGGGATCTTGAACCAAGTTCTGCCTGGTAAGCCCCAAACAAGATAAAATGTGGCCAGGAGAAGGCCTGAGCAGAAGAAAGTGCAAATTTTGAAGTGTTTAATGCCATCGACAAAAGTCAAGACAACAAATGACCACTAAGGGAACGAGTAAGCGCAGTTTGATCTCGTCTACTGCTGCCCCGAACTAAGGAGCCGCCAGGGCATTTGCTCTGATACCATGGGTGTACCGGTGGGATCCTCCAAATGGCCTTATTCTTTGCTTTATACTTTGAAAATAGTTCCAAACAAGTAAGAGGAGCGGCAGGCGTTATATTTTCGTCAGCACCAGCCATAAGATGTAATAAGTAAGTAAATAAGTCATAAGATGTAATAAGTTTCAGAAGCAAAGCTTCGCAATATTTTTATATCATGTGGGGAAAAATTAAAATGACGCCAAAAAAAAAAAAAAAATCAATGTGTGTGTATATGCATTCGCTTATGTTTGGATCATTTTTGTTAAAAAAAGTAGAGATTCAATGTATTCACACTCTTTTTAATTCCCTTTGCCTTTATCCTACTAAAATCCCATGTGCTTTTATATCATATACTTTTTTAAAATATGATAATGCTGATTTATGAAATACATATTTATAATGTATGCATTTATCTGATTGTTTTTTCCCCCTCCAACTCTTTTGTTGTTATTTTCTTTTTTTACAGTCAGAATGAACTTTTACCACAATCTTTTTTAAGACTTAAATAATATTATTTATTATCTTCAGAACTTAATCGAATAATTTATATTTGGATGAGAAAAATGTATTAAATATGCATGGTACGAAGTTTATCATAAAATTTTTTTCTTTAAGCATGATTTTTTTTCAATTGTATATTCCTTATATTACTGCCATTTTTTGAATCTTCTTTTGCGTTATACGTTTTAGACTTTATTTTTTGCAATTCGTGTAATTTTTATATTAAAATTAGATAAGTAATTAAAGAAGTCCTTCTTAAGCATTAGAAAAAAAAAAATGTTTTAAGCAAATAAGATTTGAATAAAACCCATAAAGGATATATTTTCAGTGTATAATGTACGTTAAATGCTCTTCTTTCGTAATAAAGTAAATTTAGCTCTGTTGTTGCGAAATAATTTTGATAGACTGTTTAACGATTTTCCGTAGTAATTACATGAAAGAATGAATTTTAGATAAAATGTAAAAATTTTTCTTTTAAAATAAATTTTTTATTTTTTAGTAATTAGTAAAAAAAATGTTAAAGTTTTATTGTAATTTAATTGATGTATGTTTCAATGTAATTTGTACATAAGTAAATCATACTATCTTGGATTTTCATTGAAAATTGTGATGTTTTTTTAAAAATATTCTAAGAATTCAAGAATTTATTTCTAGAAATGTTTCGTTTGAAAATTTTTTCAAAAGGTATCGATATTTTGAATAAGCCAGAAATCTTGATTTAGTTTTTTGCTTTAATACTTAAATATTTTTTACATCTTTTAGTTTTCTATACAAAATATAGATGGCAGCACAACAAAATAAATTCGTGTCCAAGGAAGAAAGTTAACACGCTAATTTATCTTACTCTTTTGTAAATTTCAATTCAATAAAAGTCTATATATCATAAATATGTTAGACGCACAAGGTTTTAATAATAATAAAAAAAAAAATTCATAAGATTAAATTTTAAAATTAAGTTCTAAATTTTTAATTTTCTTAGTAATATTCATTAAGTTTTCAAAACGAAATGTAAGTACATTAGGAAAAAAGTTTCAAATCTTACTTTTAAAATGCACTAAATAAGGAATTTTTTTTTGATTTATTATTATTTTACTGAAACTTTCATTTTTTTTCAAAAAAAAGAATTTTAAACTTTCTTAAGAGAAAAACTTTACAAAAATAATTTAATTTCTTTTTTTTTTCCTTTTTTCAACACACCAACTTTTATTTAATTTTATGAACTAGGAAATTATCTCACATGTGCTAATAAATTAATGAAATAAACTAAAAAAAATTTTTAAAAAACTTTTTTATTATCAAGATGTTATTTAGTGAAATTGCGTTTTAAAGGTTGAAAAAAAATTATCTTTCACTTTATTTAAATGAAAAAGTCTACATTAAACACATTTTTGTGTAATGAGTATTTAAAACAAGGGAGAAATGTACGTTAATGTATTATGTAAATACGTCATTTGCGTAAATTTTTTTTTATTTATTATCGTACTTCATGTAATAAGGAAAATTATTTAAAAAAATATATGGGAAATTAATAAAACAAATTACAGAAACATTTTGAAGTCGTTTTAATTAATTTCTGAAACTTTTGATTTTTTTATAATAAGTTTTTTTTTATAATAGTCCTTCAAACCAATATAAAAATAACCTCGATACCACTTGCCAGTTTTATATTTATTTGCTATATAACTTTCATGACAAAGGGAAGTAAAATTGACTTATTCTTACATTTTTTAAGAAGAAATAATTTTATTTTTTGCATAAATATTATAAAATGAATGCGCCTTTTTTGCGTGTGTGCTTTTTCTTTTTAGTTTACATTATGAAGCATCAATATATATAGAAAATAATTAGCATTGAATAATATAATTATGCTCTGCACACAAGGAAAAGTAAACAACTAAGAATATTCTTATTATTTAACATTTTCAATACTTTTATTTTTAACAAAAGACATGGAAATACAGATGAAAATCAAACAACACTATCATTGTAGTACAAAAATAATTTTTTTTAATGAGTCTGTGGTTTGGTATTTACCATTGCATACCTAGTGCATTCCCCGGGAGCTGATATCACTTTTTAGTGCGGCACCATATAAGTGGAATACCTTTCCCGCGATGTAATTTTGGTGCCCAGTTTCCTCCCCAGAAGGAGGCACCTAAGCTCTGACGATTCGAAACTTTTTAGGATTTAATTTTACTGAGAGTACCCAAGCCAAGCAGATACTCTAGGAAGCTTTTATATGCCGCCTTGTCATACGACAAGGACGCTATCGGTTTTCTGCATCATGAACATTCATTGACTTGGGCCGGGGTCGAGCCCACAGACTTGGGCGTACAAGACCAGCGACAAACCAACTACGCCACCCAGCCGGCCAGTACAACAATCATATCATTAAGACAATATCTGCCAATTTTTAATTGATTCATTGTTTTTAACGTCTCACAACAAAATAAGACGAGATCTATTAGCGTCGAACTGCGTAATTTGGAGCCTAAATCAAGTGATGAGGACGACATCTGAGATGATAAACCACTCCTTAAGTCTTCCACACCGTGCCATCGAGAGGAATTTGATCCTCGACAAATTTAAGCATAATCATCATCTCTACACAGTAGACTTTTGTGGAATCAAAAGTCGAACCTACGACTCGTCTAAAACAACGCCGCCGGTCACGAGTTCGAGACCAGGACAACTCGGCTAATGCTGCTGCTACTTAATATCAAAACACCTCATCCAAACTAAGGAAACATTTTCAGATACAGAAATATACCAATTTTTACACAAATTTGTGATGTAGTGACACATATAATATCTCCGTGTGTCATAAAATTGGGAAATTTTCCGTAAATGTAAAATTTTTTACTTGAACACTTATACAGGGTGTTCCAAAAATAGCGCCCAAGCTCCGCACAGCCAGATTCCTTGTTGGGAGTATATGAAAAATACCCAAAGAATTACTTAAAGAGAAAAAATACAGTAAACGATGATGTATGAATAACTATATATGATGGGGTTTCTGAGCATTTTTGTGATCCTGTATGTGATTTGTTGGATATGGCATACCCTGGCTACTGGATCGGACTTGTGGACTCAGTTCTTTGGCCGCTATGGTCACCATATCTCACACCGTTTTTTTACCCTAATTAGGTAATCTCAAAAAATCGGTGTATCGAGACTTAGTGACCACACAAAGTGAGTTGCTCGTCTGCATGCTGCTTGTACTTCGATGCACACCACGCTGCTGTGATGTGTGCTTATATCCTTTCCAAGGCTCACTCAGACTTGTGACGGTCTATTCGCGTACCTTCTTCTAACCCTCATGGGAAATCTTTGGGCTATCAATAGCTTTACTCGGTTGATAGAAAGTAGGAGTGGATGTAAACCAGAAGTCAGATGAGATTGTTACTGACAGGTATCATTATTGAATTATTGTGATTAAATACTTATTAGGGAAAAGATTTAAAGTGACGATTGATCACTGAGATTAAATTAATATTAGATTAAATCAGATAATATATTAGATCTTATATAAAGTAAAGATCGAGTTTGATAGTCTCCTAATCATTCGTGTATTTCGTTGTTGTTCCACTTTCGCGGTTAGCACCGAGAAATTATCTTACTGTTATTAATTGAATTTGTGTCGTTATATTGTGTGATCAATAAATAGATTAATTGGATCATGGCGAGTGTTTCTTCTCTACCTCCTACATATCTAAGTGCCCAAGAAAGAGGTGAAGACCTCGCTCAAGCCTGCCTCGATATGCACTGTGGACACTTTGAACATCTGCATTTATAAATACAATGAAATACGTTTAACGCGAAAACGCTTAAGACGAAATATCAGTTAAAACGAAATAATACAACGGTCCCGGCAAACCACTATGTATTTTCATGCATTTTTTTTCTCTTAACAAGAAAAAATAATCGTTTCTGGGAATAAGCACTTGATGAAATGTTTGAAAAAGTTTCTGATAATAATGCTGATAATGTGTGCAGCTCCAATTATAACAGACAAAGACATTTTGGAGTTTGTTCAAAGCTCAAAAAATATTATTGAAGCAGATTCCGACGACAAAAATGAAATGAATGAAGCAGCTTCTGTTCCCACGTTATCCGAAAGGAGGAACATCGTGAAAAGTATGCGCAGCTATTTAGACGCATATTCCAAGGGAGAAATGAATAACAAAATGGATAACATGAAACAATTTGTTGACAATTTGATGCTATAAAAGACATTGCAAAGAAAAACATCAGATTACTGTCAAAATAAATGTTTTTTTCTCAAAAAACACAAAAATTTTATACGAAATTTCTTTTTCTTATAAATGTTTTGTTTCCCTGATTTTTATTTAGTACGTGCATATATACATGCCTATGTAAATAAAATGTACTCTCAAACTCAAACTCAGTGGCGTAAGAGCCCATAAGAGCCAGGATCTACTGGACCCATCCCAATATACGAGACCATTGACCGTTGAGGTGCATGAGCAGATGTCCCGATCAGGTGGTCAGTCTGAAGCAAGACCCCAGTGTTTAAGTCCCCAAGCAAGCTTAGTACTCACTTGGTATTTGATACTCAAGCTTGACTATTGAACCACTGCAGTAGGGATGAAAGGCTGAGTCGACTTTCCCCAGCCCGGAAATAGAACTCAGACCTGTGGTGTTGAAGCGCGATCACTGGGCTTTCAAAATGTTCTCCAATAAATTTAATTTTGTTGAATATATGGTTTTTTAAATATTTTTAAGGCCTCACAGGACCCTTAACAGATATCCATGCACTCGAAAAAAACATCCTTCTTCAAACCAATGTTACTTAGCAATAAAACAAAACAATAATTTGAAATTTTTACCGCATGATAATCATGTATATTTACAATATTTCTCAAATTTTCAAAGAATTTGAGAAAAAATTTAAAAAGTTATAAAGAAATAAAAATTGGACAGTTCTTCAAAAATATGAAAATCAATATTTTACACCACGCAGGATTCTGAAGTACAAAATTGATCAAAATTTACAAAATTAATCTTATTTGGTATCAAAATGTTTATTTTTGGAGTTATACTAACTTTTAAGAAATTTAGAGGAAAAAAAGAATTTTTTTTAAATACAATTATAACGAAAATTCTAAGATTTTAAGAAAAAAATAAATTAAAATTCAAATAAAAAAAATTCTATAAATGAAGAGTTATTCTAGTTATGAAGAGTTTTATTTTTAACACGTGTGTAAAATTTCAAATTGATATCATAAATAGTTTCTGAGAAATCCTGCACAGAAGCTAAAATTCTTTGTTTTGCGAAAAATGAAGTTAAAGATAAGAAAGAGATAGGGTTTTCGTTTAAATTTAATTACTTATTTCTCAATAACTTCGGAAGTTTTAACAATATCAACACAATTTGAGTACGAAAATACTCAGAAATATTGAGGCTTTAACATATACTTTTTTCAAAAAATTGAAAAATTTGCAATTTAAAAGTCTTGTAAGGTTTTAATACTAAATTCTTTTAACACGAAAAAATATTTCAGACCCCTGAGTTTCGTGTTAAGCGATTTCCACTGTACTTACAAATACTGCTGTGGATGTATCCAATACAGTGTTTTTTCCTTGCCCTTGCTATGACGTCCTACTTTGTTTTTCGTATAGTTATCGTTAACTGCAGCTCTTTGAACATTTTTTTATATACTCCTAACGAGGAATTTGGCTGTGCAGAGTCAGAGTGCTATTTATGGAACACCCTGTATTCAAACCCCGTTCATCACCACAGTATTGGAGACGAATTATGGGATATATTTTGTACCAGAAAAATAGAACGACTCATTTGAAAATGAGCAGTTAGTTCCTCTCTAAAGAATAGCTAAGTCAGAATTTAGTATTAAACTTCGAGCACCGTTTTATTTGAAAAATTTCGATTATTATTCCGATTTCGAATCCTATTCTTTAACATTACGCAAAGACATTTAATATGAGATACATTATGTATGTAAAACAAACACAAGGCAAAGAAATGCATAAATTTAAACTGAACAACCAACAATCATACCATAAACTGAGACAAATTGCTCAAATAAAAAATATATTTATGTATTCAAAATAAATAAATAAACAAATAAATAAATAAAATTACAATGCATAACCACGTCTACACAGCCAGCATGACGTCTTGCCTTTACAATCCAGTTTTATTCGTTCTCGGGTGTTTTGTTTTTGCATACGCTTTACGCAAATACTACAAACTACTACAGATTTAAGAGAGTTACTTTATTTAAGGGCGAGTTTCATCATTCATGAATGCGCGTTTTTACGCGCTGTCTGTCACGTATCCAGGTCATTATTAAGGACGTGTAAGACGTGTTTGTGTACGTGTGAACATTTAAATGAAGACATTAATATGTTTCAAGAACACTTATGGAGATTATAATGTCTGGATGTTAGTCTCACGTCTCAAAAAAAAAAAAAAAAAAAAAAAAATCGGATAATATATAGAGAGAATATAATTTTTTTAAAATTATTATTTTTTTTCATGTTATACCCCTATATTTAAATGTTATAAATAATTCTAAAAAGTTTTATAAAAAAAAAATCTGGAGTTTTAATGTTAATATTACAAATAAACAAGTAATGCAAAAACACTTTTTTGAGTCAATTCCTACTTAGGTCAACAAAGGAAAATTTTACTTTAATTACTTTTTATTAAATAATTACAATTTGTATATGTATATACATGTGACAGAATCACAACATAAAGTGGCAAAATAGAAAGCGATTTTCCATTCTATATAGGATGTCGGACTCTAATTATTATTATTTGTTACTATTTATTCATAAAAAGAAGTAACTTTCCCAGAAATTAGGCCATCCCAGGTGGGATTCGAGCCCACGACCTTTGGATTAGAAATCCAACGCACCATCCATTGTGCTACAGGGACACAGCAAGCGATTTTCCTTTTTTACATATGGTGTTAGACTATTATTTTTGTTACTATTTATTCATTAATTAAATAGAATTAATGAATTAATATTTTTAAAAAAACTGTATTAACATCAAGTGTCCTCCACTACAAGTTTAAAAAAATGTATTTGAACTTAAGTGGATGAATAAAAAGTATTTTATTAACAATTGAAAATTTGAACAAGATATATATATATATGAAATGCTTCTGCAATATTTCTGGAGTATGGTAATTGTAAGACGTGGCGAGTGGTTGTTATTACTGTAGCGAACCAAACCAAAGGATAGGATGTGGCCGGTGGTGAGTGAATGATACGGTATGTTGATGCATTTTCTATGATGGGATTGACGAGGCAGTCTTGTAAATTAGTAAATCCAATTTATTGCATCTTGAAACACATAAATATAAAGATAGACGGCACAACACAGACAAAGAAACTACAACACACAACACAAAGCAGCCGGCTACATGACTACAGAGAAACGAGCGAAGAGAGAGCGGCGGGATTTCCAGAGAGACATCGGTTTTTATACCCGACGGTTTCGAACCAAATAATTAAAAGATTTGAATATTATTAAAAGGAGTTAATTAAAAGGATGCTAGGGGGAATTATTACATATATATATATATATATATATTATAAGGGAGAATGTGAATTAGTAGGAATTGAAAAATTATTATTGGCTTGTATAGGCAGTTTTAATCGTACGAAGTTTTCTTTTAAAAAATTAAAATGATTTGCTTATTTTTCTTATCAACAGTTATTTATGTGTATATATAAATATTCGGTTGATTGTAATAGCTTGAATGTTCCATTAATAAGAAAAATCAGGTTAGTGTTAAAGTGATTTATCGAAACGATACACATCTAAAGAGGAAGTTTTGATTTTGAGACAATCCTCGGTTGGGATTGTATTTTCAGAAATGAATAAAACACAATGCTAAAAAGGAAAATAACGTGTATTATTCACTCGGTAAAGTTAATGTAAATTAATTACCTGTTGCATATATAGCTAAAGAGCAGTGGCGTAATGAAAAATATTAGGGCCTCCTGAAAAGTCAGGTTTTGTTCTTCAAGCCGGATTTTACAAAGGATTCCGCACTCGACGTCAGTCAGACTTTGAGCCCCTTCGAATCCAGAGCTCTTCGTGATGCGGTGGTGTACGTTACCCCGCTGTTAGAGAGAAAATAGAAAAAAAAACACATACACTAATATATATATATATATATATATAATTATTGTTAATTTTACCTTAAAATTTTTTTAATTTGTAATGGTCCTGACCCTCCAGGACTTTCGCATAAATAATTAAGTGTTAGATTACCCGTCTAACGGGGTGGAATCGTAACATTAACACTGCAAAATTATATACTCAGCGTTTTTTCAATTATTCCGTATGCAGTCACCTTGTACGATATTTGTCCACTAATCACACAGTCACGTGAGTTTTGTAACTTCCGATCTGTGTTTCATATAAAAATGGAGATTCTCTAGAGAATTCACGCCCCACCTTGTATTTGTCACCATGTTCCGTTGATGTCTGCTGCTGTTTATTTGTGCTATGTGTTTCTTCAAGTATCTTCCAGGTGTTTATTTGTGATTGAATCTAAATATGAAGTAAAATTGGAGTATCCTAATACAAAGTTATGTATGTCTCTATATATGTTATGTAGGATCTCTGTATGACGAAGTCGCTAAATCCCGAAAAAAAGTTCGCTATATGGAAAATTCGTTATATAGAGGTTCCTCTTTCAATTTTCTTTATAAAACACATAAAACAAATTTTAAATTCATAAACACTACATATTTAAATAAAGTAATTATTCTCACACCTTTTTGTAAATTAATAATATTTATTTTATAAATCTTACCTATTAAAAAGAAAGAAAAGAAAGAAAGAAAAACTGCAAAGAAAGTTCCTTGACGCCTTTATCCTTCCTAAAGAATTAATTTTTTTTCTTTGATGCTCAAGCACTTACGTTTTGACATTTTCGAGCTACAAGAAACGAAATTACCAGCCCGACTGATCAACACTACAAATGAACGAAGACTAGTTCAAGGGCACGGGGACACGAAACAACTCTATTGAAAGCGAAAGGGGATATCAAAGCTGTTTCTAGTGAACTGGACGATGGGGGTTAAAAGTTGCACTTCTTGGATGAAATGCCCAGAATTCTATTGCTCTCGGCGAGCTAGGTACCTGCTAAAACCAGTTCAAGGTTTATGATCACCATAGAATGAGTTAAAAGAAAGAATGACTTGAAACGTCAAAAAATACTTAAAAGAAAAAAAATTGAATCACAAGAGAAAAAGTTCGTTATATAGAAAATGCACTTCGCTATTGAGAGGTTATTTTACGAAAAAAATCGTAAAATATTTGTGGTTCCAGAAAAAAGTTCGCTATATAGAAAAATGAACAATATAGAGGTTCGTTACTTGGAGGTTCGACTGTATATATTAAGATCTGTTGCATCTGTATTTGAATATATTTGGGTATTGATATTTTTCAGATCTTACGATGGTGAGTAGCCAAAATTTTGAAATTTTACCGTTTAGAATTTGGAGATCTTAATGTTTTTGGTTATTTCAATTTTAGTATTGGATGGTTTTTTCGGTAGATTTTTTGGTAGTTAAGTTCTTTTATACAATGAGTATACAATTTTGTGTGGCTTAACATTTCTAAAAATATGGAGGTGAATATTTTAGTTTCTGAAATAATAACTTTTATATTTTCGAGATTTTTATGAATTTAGATTCTGTGTGTATGTGTTTTAGCCTATCAAACTGCAATAGGGAAAAGGTAGGTATCTTCAAACTGGTTTATCCCCTTTTTTGGTTCTAAGTCCGAGGTTGCACTTGATTTATTCACAAACTTTCAAACTAAATATAAAATTAAATTTTTTTATTGTAATGTTTTGCAGTAAAATTCTGAATTGGGATTCTTTATTTTGTTATTTTATTAACTATTTTCATATTTTGGTTTTTCTAAGGAGTTTACGTTTCATTTTCCCGTATTTAAATATACGTATATGATTATATTACTAAAATTCCCTTTTTTTTTCCTTATATATATATATATATATACGGATATTTTTTATAGCGATTTATATTTATCTGGTGATGTGAAAGTAGTTTAAGATAGGGGATGTAAGCTCAGAGTTGTCCTTCTCACTTTATTATAGCTCAAAATTACAAGGCTTTGTTCAGTGGCGTAACGTACACCCCCGCAACCCCTGCGTCGAGAGGGAGGGGGTCCAGGATTCTAAGGTACCCAAAGCCTATGTTATGTTGTGGTTTTGTAAGGTCCGTTCTTAATGTAATCCTTTGTAAAGTCTGGCTGGGGACCAAAACCTGACTTTGCAGGGAGGACCTAAGGTTCTTTGTTACGCCACATGCTTTGTTGCTTCTTCATGAGACGTAAAACCGCTGTCATTATATACATGTTACCTATGATTCAGAATCATTCTCGTAACGAATATTTAAATAAAAAAAAGTATCTCAATATTCATATAGCTGCCAATCCGGTATATTGGTTAGTGTCGTTGACTGCGGTGCTGTAGGGGCTGGGTTCGAATCCCTGGTAAGGCGTGGATGTTTGTGTTGTAATCTGTCTCATCTTTATGATGTGTGCTTCACTCTTACTTCTATGTAAGCCCCCCGCGTGTGATACTTTGTGGTGCACGAGGTTATAAATGTTCTCAATAAAAAAAATATTCATATAAGTTGATCTAGTTTTAACATGTGTTTTCATTTAACTTTGTGCGTCCTTACAATTAAGGAACGCTTTTTTTTTTAAATATGGAATTGTTTTCCGGATTAAAGTTGCAAAGTGAAATATCCTCTTAGATTTACTGTGCTTAAGACAAAAATGTAGTACATATTCTCTAGCACGAAAAAACACTGATTCAAACAGAAAAATTCAATAGTATAATAAAAGTACTTTTTTCCATGAGATGGTGAAGTCGGAATGAAAAATTAATGTCGAAGTTCTTTTCTGTTTAAAAAAAAACCACTTTTCAAGTTTCTAACTTCTTCAACATTAACAAAGAAAGCCTCAAGGATTAATGACACAACCCTAAACTGTCTGCACGGATTAAAAAAGTCATCTGTAAGGTACGAAGAATGGAAAACTAACAACGAAATCCTAAGATTCGAGATGACTTATCACGCAAATAACCTCAGCCATCACAGGCATTATCTCTTCATCACCAATGCATGAACTTCGAAATAAGTCAATCTCTCTAAAAAAAAAAAAAACAGGTTGCAAAGCAAGTTCGATGGGTGATGAACTGCAAAAAACAGGTGCTAAAAGCGTGGGTGGGGAGTTACTTTTTTTCTTCCTGATATTGCATCCAATAGTGACCCGAATCACTGTTCGTGACTCACCAGTATGGGAACTGAGAAAAGTCGAACGGAGGAGTGATTTTCTCGATGTCGTTTTGCGTCTTTTCTGTGAGCCAAGTAATTGCTTTGATGCTCCCGGGACAGATGTCCTTCTTCATTTTGCGTGAGGATAGCAGCTGTGTACTTTTCCATCGAAAAACATTTGAACAAATAGGCAGATCTGCTTCTAAAGCCTTATTGCTGTCTATTTTGGGTAAATAGAATAGAGAAATCATATTTTGAGGGTGTATGGAAATGATGCAAGAATAATTAAGGGTTTCGTGTTCGGGTGAAATGAGGACACAAATGTGGTGTGATGCGAAAGATTCCACGCTAATGGTTGGGGGGAGGGTAAGAGTTAATTGCTTAAAATCATGGTATCTTTTGTGGCATAGTGCAGTTAATGTCAGTGTTTACAAATACCGCTCATGAAAACATACACCGGTGCTTTAAAGCTGTTTTGACTTCACACTTGCGTATGATAGCATTTGCGTACATAAAGAGCTTATTGGCGCTTACGAACATATTGACGTAATCTTGAGTCTGGAAGCAGGGAAAGAATTGATACTGAAAATAATATCAAATATAGTTTATAAAGATTGCTTGTGTTGTGCATTATTTTCTGTATGCGTTGTGCATTGTTTTGTGTGTGTTGTGCATTTTTTGAGTGTGTTGGCATTGTTTTGTGTATGTTGTGTATTTTTTGAGTGTATTTTGCATTGTTTTGAGTGTGGATTGAGCATGATTTTGCGCGTGTGTTGTGAATTGATTTGTGTGTAGTGTGTGCAGTGTGTTATGCGTTGTGTGTTGAGTGTTTGTTAAGCGTTGTGTGTGATGTGTGTTGAGTATGTTATGTGTTGTGGTGTTTACTCGTTTTATGTGCTATGCATTGTGTCCGTTATGTGTTGTGCATGTTACGTGTTGGGTGTTGGGCACGTTACGTGTTGGGTGTTGTGCACGTTACGTGTTGGGTGTTGTGCATGTTACGTGTTGGGTATTGTGCACGTTATGTGTTGGGTGCTGTGCATGTTATGCGTTGTATGTGCTCAATGTTACGTTGTGCGTATTTTGTGTTGGGTGGTGTGAGTGGGATCTCTCTCTCCTCTCTTTCCTATGTAGTTAGAATGATTAATTTCTAGAAAATATAGAATTATTTAAATGAAGATGAAGGAATCTCTCTCTCTTACATATTCAAAATTATATAAACACTTAAAATGATTAAAATGAATTCCTATATCTTTATATGATCCTTTTAAATAAATTTATGAATTAACGATGATTAACTCAAATAATTTTATTAAAGTATACCAATTACAAATTCAGAGTTTACAATAGACTAATAGGCTTTAAATTTGATAAGCATGTTTCTTTTGTTGAGTAGGGATCCGCTATGAATGGGTTTTGAGGTTCTATTTTGGATACAGATTCCCGTATTTAAACTATTGGATCTACGCTCTTAAAATTTGGCAAAAAAGTTTATTTTGTTGAGTAGAGATTCTCTAAAAATGGGTTTTGTGGAAATCAACTTCGGGGGGGGGGGAATACGGGGTGTAAAAGAAAATTATATTGCCATTTTAGAGATGCAACTTCTGTCCTTTTTAAATAGAGAAACCAGGGCTAAGAGAAGGTTTTTCAAAACAAGCAAATACTTAATGCTAGGTCTTAGATATAAATGATTTATAAACAGTACATAATCAAAAACACCCCGAAATATCCAGAGAAATGGGCGGGTGACAGCAAGTATGTAATATTTTCATTATAATAATTATAAATAATAATTTGAGTAAGATTAATTTTTCTTTTGAGAAACCTAATTTTGAATACTAGACATATCGATTAATCTTTGAAAAAAGCAAGAACTAAATTAAATATACGAAACGTAATTTCGTGCAAAAAATAACGCTCTGCTTTCTAAAGATAATTTATACGGTGCTTTAGAGTAAAAATTCAATAACTGAAAATGTGTAATCTAATACAAAAATATATAGACAGTTATTTTTCAACATTATATTCTTTTAATACTTCCCATTTGCAATTTTTAACTATTATACATGTTTTTGTATCTTTTCGAACATTTTCTCGCTATATCATTTTTTATATACACACTCAGAATGTTCCAATTTTTGTTCCCGTTTCCGATTACACCAATTAACTCCGACTCCACGTTATTTTTATACAGCCCTAGACGGCATGGGAGGTAAGTACAGAAATAAAAAAAAAAGTGTTTTGACAAATGAGAAACCGATAAAACTATTTTTTTAATAATAAAAAAAAAAATACCAGAAAACTTTTTAATCCCTGCTTGCATGAAGGATTGCAAAATCCGTTATGACATCGTTTAAAACTGACATCCTGCTAAGAAAAAAAATAATAATAAATTAAAACATTAAAAAAAAAGTAAGGAAGGAACAACTCTGCTCACACACCCACGGAATTGATCCTCGAATCCAAAACATCAATAATCTATCAGAAAAAATTTCGAATGCCAGAGTGGAATCTTGGAACTCTTAAACACTGTCTTTAACGTGACATGCAGAGCTTAATCACTCTTTTGAGAGACGAAAGAAAAGAAAAAAAAACAATAATGTAACAACTTCTGTCTGTAGTTTTCCCAAAAAGGGGCCAGATCACGGAAGGAACGTGCCGAATTATAGAAATGGCAGATCATAACTTGCACAGTGACGTGTTCTTGCAGAAGGTGCCAGTTGCTCGCGTGATGGTTCCAAACTTTTCACGGTCTATGGTTGCTGATGCTGGTATCTGTTCCGTAAAACAGTGCGGGGTGCAAAAGTTATGGGTAAGTTTCGTGTTAACCAAAGAGAATACAGACAATGTGTGTGTGTGTTTGGGTGTATTAATTTGCATATTTTTAAGACTTCATTAGGCATTTAGGGGTAAAAGTGCGCAATAGACTGTCAGGTTTTACGCCGAGTTGTAATATATTGTCCCCTGGTAAGATAAATTGTTGGAAAGTTTTGTATTCTTATGATACATTTTTAATGTTGGGTAAGTTAAATGGCAAAGAACGTTTATTAAAACTTTCCTGACTATCATACTTTGGATAAATTAATCTTAGTCACTGTTTCTACTATACTTTAATAGACAGGCATTGGAGTTTATGCATAAAATGTTTTATCATATTTCTGATTTTATAAATTCATAGAAATTGATTGAACCTTGAATTATTGCGGATTCTTTCAATAAATATTCAGAAATATTTTTTTCGTTGTAAACTGAAAAATGTAGCATGAATTTTATAATTGCAACTAAATTGAAAAGTTCTAATAGAACCGAAGGTATGATTTAATATCTTGGATATTTCTTATTTTCTCAGGAAAATGTTCATCTCACAAACTGGGAATGACTTTAACCCCTTAAGAGGTCAATTTTTTTGTCCAAAGTGTAAAAAAAAGCAAATTTTTTTATTACATATATTTAAGCATAATACTTAACAGAATACGAAAATAGAAGAATTTTATCTTAATTTTCAATTTTACAGTTTTCTCTCACACTATTTTTCATTCCTACTATTAGTTCATACCCTCCCTATATGTTTATTTATATATATTGCTCACATTTTCAATCGTTTCTAAAATACTTTTTATACATCCACACAAGTTCAAATACATTTTTTAAACTTATAGTGGATGACACTTGAGGTTAATACAGTTTTTTCAAACATATTAATTCATTAATTATAGTTTAAGAGATATATTTCAATCAATATTATTTCTTTAGATGACAGTTCCATTGGATAAAACAGCTTCTGTTAAATTTGTGATAAAGATTTAATTTAACCCGAATAATCATATGCTATTTAGACACCAGCATTCCTTTTGCAATGGCTTTAAGATAAATTCTTACCTATTATGTTCAACTTTTATTAAAAAATGTAATTACAAATTTAATGTGATTAAAAAGTTTTTAATGTTATTTTAAAAGGTGTTTTGCCACTTAATATTGTGATTCTTTTATATGTATATACATATTTATATTAATTGTAATTATTTAATAAAAGTAGCTAAAATAACATTTTTATTTGTTGACCTAAGTAGGAATTGCCTTAAATTTTTTTTTATATTACTTGTTTATTTTATAATTTTGGTACACAAAGCCCCTTAAATGTTCGCTTTTTATAAATTCACGCTGCATGCTATGAAGAATGTTTCATGTACTTTAAAAGAATTTCTCTCATTACAAAAATTTTCATGCTCAAATCTCTTTTTTAAACGGTTGAGGATTTTGAGTATGAGTGCATATACATTTATATATGCTCACACAATTTGTAGCATGGTGTAATACTCAGTGTTGCGCATTACAATGGGGACAGAGACAATATCGGCTTTCTTGGATTATCTTTAAATTTTCATTTATTCTCAAACAACAAATTGCACATTGCCTTGCCACTCTCTGTACTTTATCGAATATTTTCAAGAATCCAAATTCTTGTCTTCAATGAAACATTCCCACCTTGACCCCAAAGAAAATCCCGTATGAAAAGTATTTCAGTACCATGGAGAGACAAACTGTATCTCTTAAAAACACTAGCACTGATAAGAATTAAATATCACTATAAAAATTAAAAATATGTGCAAATCAAATATAGAAAGAAGAAAATATCAGTGCCCGTAGAGCGTAAGGGCAAACCGGTTGTTCCCAGCTTTCGGTATCCCGAACGGTGTACGGGTAAACCAGTAAAGGTCAATTTAAAAATTAATAATTATCACTCTTTATTGTAAAAATTTTTTAAGGATCTGAGTTTTTAAAATATCCCGATCAATAATTAATAGGAATTAATTGCGAGTATGCACATTTAGTTTTCTCGTGAAGTAAAAGTAATATTCTTGATTAAACAGACGGAATTATTACTCTTGTTTATATTGTTAAAAAATTCACCTTTTTGCAAATATTTCTTATTGTTATTTAGTTTATTCCTTGTTTATTTTTTATTAGCGGTGGATAGAAATATCACGAATCAATGCTGGGAATATTTTAATTGTAGTTACATAGAAATTTTCGTTACTATGAATTATTATGCATAACAGCAATAAGCTCTTTTTTAAACTCTTAGAAAAAAACATCAACAGGAAACTTTTATATCATTTTAATTTTAATGTTATTTGGCTTTCCTTTTGAGGAATATCTAAATGAATGCACTTTACTTATCTCAAGAAACTATAAATGTTAAATTTTTTTATTAGTTTTCTCTCTAAGAATACATAAATTATACGTAAATTATAAACTCTTTTTTTAAAAAAATCGTAAATATACTTCCAAGAATATCTTTCAATCATTATTTTTGAATACATATGTTATTAAAATTTTTTTACGCATATTATGTTTCATTTAAATCTCATTAAGTATCTCCTTTTTTTTAAAAAAATATTTGTTATCCCTTTACATTAATTTAACATCTCTAACTCCGTTTTTATTTTTGGCAAACTCCTACTTCAGTTTAGGAGAAAAATACCGCTCAGTAGGCGGCAACTACATAGGATTACAAAATTGTAACTATCAATTTTTTAAAATTGTACGCACGCATTTACAATGTTTTTATCATTGAGAGTGTGGATTCTGTCTTGAGGAATGACTTTCCACTTTCCATTTCTGGCCAGTCATTTGCTATGGTTTGTCTGGAAATGGAAGTGGCAGAGCATGCAAGCAGCGTACAATTATATTCTAGAAGTTGTCCATTGGTAGAGGTCAGGGCGAAGAACGGTAGCATCTGCACATCATACTGAGCACATTGGCTGATTTAGTGCTGTAACGTTTTCGCCTCGCAGCTGCCAAATCGGCTATATGAATAGCATTGCACCGTCCATGTTCACACGTGTATCCCTTCGGTATTACGAGGTCCTTTCATCTGGCATCGCACCGATAATCATGACCATGAGAACACAACACTACCTGCGAGCCAGAACCCCGAGTGTAATTCGAGGTGTAGGAAGCGATCGCCCCCACCCCAATAGAGTGGGAAGATGGTCTGATTTGAAACACTGGAAAAACGGTTGTGTTTGCCTTCTCCTTCACAAATAACATATTCTGTGGAATGAAAATAGTCAATAATTTTAACAACTAGTAACCAATCAACTGTACATACTGTTATTAATAGCTGTGGAGGAAATAAATCAATTATTTAATTCTTTTTAGCTCTCCCGCTACCCATCAATTTCATCAAATATCACAGGGCATTATTCTGTTGCCAAAGAACATTGGAAACTCCCAAAGAAAGGGGAGTGTCACTGGACACAATACATCATCCACGTATAGCAAAACGAAATGCATCATAAAGAAGCCTTGAATAGATCACTCACATAACTTTACAAATATAGGAATTAATAAGTACGTGTGCGTGTACTTCAATAAATTTATCAATATATAGTTAATCAGAGAAAAAATATTAATTATTAAAAATGGTTATATAATCGAATATTAAAAATAAATGTATAACCTTTCATTAAATAACGAATAAAAAATGACGATAGACTGTAGTAATATCTTTAAAAATAGAATGGTATTCCTTTTTATAAATATTTGATTTATATTCGTTTGTACAGATATTTTTCATAACAGACAAGGTATCACGAAATTCGTGAGTCTTTTATAAACAATTTATCGCAGACATCAGCTTTAAATTTGACGAAAAATGATTCATTTTAAAATTGTTGTGCAGGGGTGGCCAACCCAAATTACCTTTCGGGCCACTTTGGAAAAACATTATAATCCTGCGGGCCGCATATAAAAATATACATCTTTATATAAGATTTGGACTCATTACAAACATTTATTAGAGTAAAATTTAAAACGGAATGAATTATTTTTATTGTTTTCATTATTTTTATGTATACAAACATAGATATTATATTAATAATAATGCAATGATCAAATATGCCCAGCTCTAGCAATTAGAAGCGCGATAAAGTTACAGGACTCAAGCATGAGGCTGCGGGGGGACGTTGCAATGCCGTACTGCTCACTTCTAAGTATGTATAAAAACACAAGCAACGTAATAAAATCGAGACATGGGATATATTTGTCACAAAACACTACACTAAAAACAAAAATATTGCACAAACAAATCGTATTTTGTTAAGTTTAAGGAATCTCACGGGCCTCAAGATTATTCTAGTAGGGCTGCGGCTTGGCCACCTCTGATTTTGTAACATAGAATCATGATTCTGAATATATTTGATATATGTTGATATTTTTTTCTTGGAGAATCTCATTGTAAATGACATAC
>BMAV01026888.1:0-12161 GCA_019973955.1 Trichonephila inaurata madagascariensis
GAAAAAATTTTTTCTGAGATTTCGGATTCAATTGAGATTATACCAAATCTAAAGGCCTTTTTTTGTTCATATTATTTCTCAAGTAATTTTTAATTTACTGAAACTTCTTTCACCAAAAGCTGCAGAAACAGGTAAGGTTAAAAAATTATTAATGCTAGAGCGAAATTGGGAAAACAAGGAATACGATCATTTTTCCCCTATAATTTCTAATATTCTCAGTTGGCTGTTTTACCAGGAAAATATTTTTTGAATGAAGTTTATTTTATTGAAGAGCTATATACCGTCTAAATCTTATTTTGGAATTTCTTTTTTATTTTCTCTTATTGTTCCAGCAATAGGGTTTTTTCTCCTTTTCAAAAGTTCATCTGAAAGTGGATAAGATGTGTACCAGTTGTCTCCTTTAAAGTCAGGTTCTTCCCAAATGTTTATGCGTCTATACATATAAAACATTTATTTCCAACTGTGTCTCCCTCTTCTAAATCTGAATCAATTTCAATGGAAGAATCATACTTGCTGTTATACTCTTCATCATTTGATTCTTCCTCATCATAATCACGAACAGAATTTCTTCATCCGAAAATACTCTGTTGTACTATATCTCTCTGTTAAATACTGTATCTATTAAATTACTTAAATATCACATTTCTTCAACATAACTACAATAATATGCCATAGCATAAGGAAGATTTAAAACGTGCTTATGCATTCGGAACTGTAACGGAGGTTCACGCGCAAGGTATGACATACCTGAAGAGGCGGTATCCAAAGATATATATTTAGAATTCGCCTACAAGCTAAGGCCCCTCAAAGGATATGATCTTAAAGTCAGCTACAAGAGAAACTATCCATTTTCCAAAAGGTTTAGAAAGGCGTTGAAAAAAGGTGGGATGGGTATGACATCCCCTGCGCGGGAAGTGCCGGGTTAAACTGAAAAGATATCTGACCTGATGCATTCTATATCGGTATAGTTAAAATATTTTTAAAATATCTTTACATTGGAAAGTCGAGACCATTTCTTTTGCAACTTTGATGCTTGCACAGAGCCTCGGGTCTGCCCGAGGAGCGATTTTCGATTCCAAGTCATATAATTTATTTCTCTGTAGCAGTGTGGAAGGAATTTCTATGAATGCTTGAAAATAAAGTTATAAATTTTTAATTAAAAAATAACTAAATTCTTTTTTAATCGAATCTAAATTTTCAAACTTTTCAAGGTTTTCTATTTATTATTGCAAACTGTAAATTTTTTCAATGAAATATTTAGAAAATTAAAATAATATAATCTTAAGCATTTTTAATTTTTTCCGAAACTCTCAAAAAATTACATTTGATTTTTAAAATTTTCTGACTTGAATTATGAAATTTCTGATTTAAATACAAAAATTTCTATTTAATTCTTTTTTTCTTTATAGAAATCATATTTTTATTTCTGAACAAAACTACTTAGCTTCCAGATAAATTTTTAAAAATATTGAAATATCTCCCCAAAGTAAGCTTTAAAAATTCTAAATTTTTTAAAAAAAAACTAGAAACACAATCACAATTCTCAATTTGAAAAATTTTTTTTCCCTTTTTAAAAAGTTTCTAAATATAAGTAAAAAAACATTAGTATTATTTTTTTTTGTTTTTTGCTTTTTTTCAAATATCTTAATACTTTGAGACTAAACAGAACAATTAAAACATTTCTAGAATAATTTGAAATTTCAAAGAACTAAAAATTTTTTGGACAAAGGCCACAATATCAAAAAATCAAAAATTTTTTAACTAAATTTATATTTTAAAACCTTAAAATATAAGATTATACAACATTAATACTTATTGAAAAATTTTTCCAAATTTCTGTTTTTTTTGAAATCCCTTATCACTTTATTAAAAATTGTTTTATTATTTTTTTTATTTCAAATGCATTCTACTATCACAATTAAAATGATACTACTAGAAACAACTAAAAAAAATACCTATATTTTTTCAGCATTTTTGTTCTGTAAAAATAAATTTTCATTAAATGCTTTTTTTAAAAGGGAAATTTTTCCAGTTCACATTCTTTTTTTGCCCTTTTTGATTTTAAATTTCTATAAATTGATAATGAATTTTGATCAACTTTATTAAAGTATCAGAATGCTTTTTACAATATTTTAAGTATAGATTTTTTTTAATTATTAGGTTTTAAATATTCTTTCAAAAATTTTCTGAGCAAAAAATCAAAAAAAGAAATATCGTGCAAATCAGTCTTAAAATAGAAATAAATGCAAAAGAAAAAAAAAATTTTTCTTTTCAAATTAATCTTACAAAAAACCTTGAGAAATTAGAAAAAATTGTTTTTTTTCACATTTTTCCTCAATAATAATTAAAAAATTGTCGTATATTTAAAATAAAATTCATACTTTATTTCTTTGAAAATTCTTTTTACAGTTTGAACTTTAAATTAAATATTTAAAATTATAGATTGGTTCATTTATTACTAAACAAAATTATGTCGTTATGATTACAAACAAAATCTAAAATAAATATAACTACGTTTTATTTCAATTTCACTATTGTTGGATCCTCTTAAGTATGGTAAATAATTAACGAATGTACTAAAAGGCTCATTGTGTATTTTTTTAAATGAATTTAGTTTTCTAAGTTTTTAAAAAAATTATTTACATTCCCGAGGCAAATAATATTTTTCATTTGAAAAACCTCCCAAATTTAAAAAAATTTTTAAAAGAAGATTACGGTACATTAAAGCAAAACATACATTAAATTTTGTTAATCAACATGAAGTATTCAAAAACTGTGACAGTTATTTATTTTTATATGTAAAACGAAAAATAAAAAAAATAATTATAACACAAATCAAAAAATTTTTTTTTCATATCTTGCGATTTTTAAAAAATACCTGGGCTAAATCTTAAAATCAAAAAAGAAATTTGAAAATTTTTGAAAATATATTATTTTTTTTTGTTTTTTAAACCCTTTTTTTCCTTTTTTTTTTCTGTATAATGCTGGAAGCTAAAAGAATGGTTGAAAGTAAAAGGGGAAAAACCCAGTTTTCTTCGAAAAGGGTTTTTTTTGGAAATACCCCCCATTCTTTTCATTCATCCAAGCATTGTAAATCTTGATTTTTTAAATACTTTTTTGTTGTCAAAATTCTTTTTTTACCCCCCCCCCTTCCCCATGGGCCCAGCGTTGAGAACTAAAAAATACTCTTTAAAAAAAATAATTAACTAAAACTTGGGGGTGACAGAAGACTTCTGGCCCTTGCTGACTGAATACATTGGGTTTTTTTGGTTGTTAAAAAAAAGAACCAGGATAAAAAAAATCAATTTTCTCTTTCATGGAACTTCAAAAAAAAATTCCAACCCCAAAGCCTTTTGTATCTTCTTATTCTTTAAACAGTCAATCAATCAACGAAAAGGGGATTTTTATTTAAAAAGCAATTAACATTCGAATGGATTTCCACCCCAAAGTTTTTTTTATTTAAAGGATCTTTTTTTCAAACCCTTTAAATGAAAAGCCCTTTCTGCCCCAAAACCATTTCTTGTTTTCTCTTTTTTTGGGTAATCTTCCCAGCTTTTAAATTTTTTTGTGGGCCCTGAGATTCAGTTACAAGGAAAAATTTATATCGTTTAAAAGGTGACATACTATTTTAAAAACCCTGAAAGGAACTCTTAATATGCCCCATTAATAACTTTTACGATTTTTTTACCTCCCCGTCCAGGGCCTGTAGCTGGGGAGGTTCGTATCAGTACTTAAATAAAGGTCATACCTGATGAAAGGGAATGTTCTTCAAATTTGAAATCCATTCTTTTTTTTCTCGAACATGTTATGCTATCGGGATTTATTTTGATTTTCAAAAACTATTTAAAATTCACCATATTTATTCAACTTTTAAAAATTTTTTTTTGAAATTCACAGAAAAGCTTTACATAAATTATAGGCGGTCCCGCCCCACACTTCTAGGATCGGCCCTGTATCCGACGTTTTTGAAAAGATGTTTAGGAGGAAACACTCAAAAAAAAATAAAATTTCAATAAAGTGTTGGAATTTTCGAAACTTTTTACCGGAAAAATGTTTTGGAAATGGCTACTTATACGACTGCCTGCATCTTTTAGGGGTTTTTTACCCGTCCGTTTTTTAATAATGGGCATAACAATAAAAAACAGACAGGGACACTCTTGACAATACATGAATTTTGAGGTCAGGAAAAACTACAGAAGCTAACTGTAATGAGGGTTCCCGGGCCCCAAAACCGCCAAAAATGATACTTTAGAGGATATGGAAGGATTGCTTTATGCTCAGGCTGTGATTAATGTGTAAAAATTTCAAAACTTTCCCCCTTTTTCAAAACCCTGTTTTTTAAATTTCGGGGGAAAACGCTGACTCTATTCAACCCATTTGGCTAAAAAATTTACCTGTTATTTGCCCCTAGCCAATAGGAACCAAATTATAATTTTTTTAAATAAATTTTTTTAAACAATTTATCAACGAAAAAAATTAGATTTTGGAAACCTTTTTCTCACAAGTCCACCATTTTTTTAAAAAATATTTTTAATATGCATATTATTAGTTAGTTCATTAGAATAAAGTCTACATAACAATCTCTTCGATTTTTTTTTTATTTCCGATGACTACAGAAGGCTATGAGCTCCCCCCAAACATCTCACGTTTTTTCGAGGACTCCATCTTGACATAAAAATATTAGACAAATTAATGTAAAATTAAGTCAAAAAATTTTTTATGTACACATTAAAATATTGATAAAAACATGTAAAAATTACGAAACGATCGCATTTTATTTTCTTGTTGAAAAAATGCACGAAAAAAACGTCGAAATTTTGGCTGTCACACCGGACTACTACCTTAACACTTCAACGGGCACAAAGCTAAAATACACTTTTCTGTGATAAAGGACTTGATAAATGTAATATTCTCATCCTCTATAAACATTTAGTCACAAAAATATCTGATCATGGTTTTTTTCCCCTGGGTGGTGTTATAGCCACTGTGCACTTATGACAATTAACTTACTTTTCAGGACAGAAATAATGAATCATATTACAGTAAACTTTTTATGGAAAATTAACACACTTATATTAATAACCATTTCAATAACAATTAAATACAAAGTTGAAGTGTAATAAAATAATAATAGAATAGTTGTAAAAAGCATAGAATCAGTATACATAGAATTTTTTAAAAGAATATACATGGGAATATTTAGAATATCTTTGTTTGGTATTATTTCACATTTTGTATTTTATTTAATTTTAGTATGAAAAAGTTAGAAATAAAGTAATTTTTTTGAGGTTTTAAAATTGTTATTTCATAAATTTGATAATTTACTTGGAATTTTTAAAATATGCAAACATTTCTCCGCCGAAAATTTTTTAATAAAAGATTTTCGAACCCTGAAATCTTGTACCATATTTAAAAAAAAACTTGTTTATATTTCCGACAAACATTCTCCATGCAAGGGAAAAAGGCTTTATTTTATTTTGGGGGGCAGGGGATGGCCCTCTATCACATATAAAATTTTCCAAAAACCTAAATAAAATTTTTTTTTAATTGCACATTTGTTAATTCTTTTTAGATGAGAGAAAAGTATATTAAGACCTTTCGAAATTTTTTTCCAATTAAAAATTTTTTATTTATAGTACAAAATCAATTTGTAGATTTACACCTAGAAAAACAGGGGGCCCGGAAGCCGGTGGTTTATTCGGATCTGGCTTGCCGTCACGAGTTCGACCCCAGTACTACAAAGCCCCGCCTTTGGGGGCGGTCCCTTTCCCGTCAGAGCTGAAACGTCCTCCCTTGGTGTTGGGGTTAGGGGGTCCACTCAGGTTTCCGTCCGGCCGGTTCAAAAAGGTCCGTCGCCAAACCCCTCGTGTAGCTAAACGGGGACTTAATATTCAATCAATCAATCAATCAAAAACCCCTAGAAAAACTGTTTCAAACCCACGAGGACAGAAATAAAAAAAAAGGTATTTTTCCCCATCTATTTTTTCAGCGTTTTAGCTTAAATAATGTATTGGATAGACTAAAACCCACCACCCTTTTTGGGAAAAATTTTTTAAATATTGCTAGACCATTTGCCACTGCCTCAAAGCGTTAATATCCGACTAAATTGAAGAGGTGTCTTTTGGTTTAATATTATGGAATAAAAAAAGTACAAGATTGAAGGAAAGCAGGAATAAATATAAAACTGGGAATTTTAGGGTTGTTTTCTAATATTTTTTTTAAAATCAACGAAATTTTTTAAATGTATTTGTAGAAAAATGAAGTTTTCACTGTAATTTGTGCACGAAAAATGGGGCATCTTCAAAATAATCCAATACAATTCAATGAGATTTGTAACATTTCTGTTTTGTTATAATTGTTACATTCTAAAGTGTTACAAAACGCAGGCTTTCAGATGCTTACATTTAATCACATATTACAACCCTTTTTAGCTCATAAAATAAAGTAATTTTGTCGAAAAATCATTAACGTCAAATTTGGATGCTTATAAAATATTTATTTCTTAATACAGTGCTTCTCAAACTTTCAATACCAACCCAATATTCAATCATAATTTTCATCGCCCCCCTCCATACAAAATAACAATGCATTGAATTTAATAATACTTTTTTACGCAAAAAGCACAAAACTTTAACCTCTTAAGTGCAAACAGGCGTATATAAGTCTCGCTCAAAAAATTCCTTAAATCCCCCGGGACCATAAATGCATTTCCCCTAAATTTTTCCCAAAGGGCTTTGGAATGCAATAAAAGGTCAACAGTGACAAGGTTTTCCCTTATATAAACTCTAATATTTTAAGATCATTTTGTATATCACTCTTAGAAGTGCCTTTGTACTGAAATTATCACGCATTGAGCTAAATGGGAGTTTGTTAAACGGAAATGAATGATGAGACAATGAATGAAGATTGTAATGTTGTGGGAGAATCTTACAAGAATGCAGATTGAAGCTTTGATGTATTATAAGAAAATTTTCTTCTCTCTTTAAGGAATTTCTCGAGGTATCCGATGGTGGAATCGCTGCATTTTCTGAAAATGTTCGAACCAGAAAAAGAACCAGAAGTCTGCGTGAACAAACAAATGAGGAAACGTTCTCTAAGAAAAGTGTAGCATGCAAAATCTTGAAAGGACTCATCTTGATTCGCCTTTTTATGTTTCCCGTACCAATGAATTTTTTTTCCTATTTCATTTTCCCCTACTCTCATTTGAGTCACGAACCCGAAGCCATTATAAAGCCTGCATTAACTTTTTGCAGCTCTGATCCGTAAGTAATTTCTAGTAAATGCGACTTTCTGATGGATTGGAAAGTCATCAATAACATTTTCAAACATGTAGAAAAGTAAAACAAAAGTCTTAAAATATTGCAAAGAACAATTTTAGCCATCAAGTGCATAAATTCTTGCACAGGGGGATTTTTTAAGCGGAGATTTTTCAGAGCCACTTTTAGCTCGACCTAATTTTTAAAAAAAATGGAACCAAACTTGGTATGGAGAAGAATAATTGTTGAAGTTTTATTATTAACGAAATAATAAGTTGAATCAGAATACAACATGCACACTTGGTGACAAGAGCTGGAATGGTTTTATATGAGAAAGAAAACTATAAATACAAATGAGAGATACAGGGACCATCTATTAGCATACGAAGAAAATCCTGTTAGCATTAGAGATATTAAGTCATTATCTTTAACAATAATGACATTTAAAATATAATTCGGTGGGTAAAAAAAAATTATTTCCAAAATCTCTCGGTAAGAAAAAAAAATACTTTAACACGTGCAAAATAGCTGTGAAAGGCTATTTTATTATTAAGTCATTATCTTTAGCAATAATGACATATAAAATATAATTTGGTGGGTAAAAAAAATTATTTCCAAAATCTCTCGGTAAGAAAAAAAAAATCCTATAACACGTGCAAAATAGCTGTGAAAAGCTATTTTATTCTCTTAATAACCCCGAAAGTAATTTGACCACATTCAACATGACCACCGTTCTCAGAGACTTCACCGTTCTATCTCTGCACAATCCCAACTGCAGTACACATTGCGTCACAAAGAATATTCCCACACTGCTTGTGATATGTGTACCCAAAATGGTTCCCTCCAGTCCGTTGACAGTTCCAGTTGCAAGATCTGTTACCACCTCTTCTGTGGTACATGTTTACGTACTCTACCTAGAAAATTGTCATCGACTCTTGTTTCTTCGAACTTCTTGATTATTACTTTCAAAGTATTAAGCAAAGCCCCCTTACTTAACTTCTGTCTAGTTCTAAGCTCACGAGGAGCAGTGGAGGATCAAAATAATGCAGTTTTACTAATAATACAAGTTTTGGTAATGAAAGTCACACATTCACTTCAGTTGAGAATATTCTTTGCAACTGTCTAAATCAGCGATACTTAACCTGCGTCCCGCCAGACCTTTCTGAATGGCCCTATCATGCTCCGTTTCACTAACAAATTCCATTATTTAAGAAAAATGTTTAAAAAATTTAACGAGAAATTCTATTAATCAAGCAATACCATATACCTTTTTTTGCTATCTATGTGGTACTGGTAGGAATTGCGTGGAGTAACTTATTTTCTTTTGTAATTGAAACGGTTAATGTTAACAAATAATAGTAGAATAGTGACTACTTTATGTGTGCAATTAATTTTTAACTAACCCTCATGCCTTCCAAGCGAAAAATATCTAAATAATATTTGTTATTTCAAGACGTTTGGATTGTTTCGTAGAAAAACAAACATAGATCAACAACTTGTTTAATTTGTCATGAAAATGCTATATTTAAAAAATATAATTTTGCTCGTCACTAAGCACAAATCTTTCAATGCCTCCTTTTTTGAGCAACAAAATATTTCGGGTGGAGTACTTGGGATCATTGATGAAAGGAAATCGAAGTTACTCCATAACAAGGTAAAAAAGTGTATTGAACTCCTCTTTTTTTTTCTGTGAGTTGATTGTGAAGAAGTTTAATATAGTTTTAAAATGAAACCCCAAACTATTAATATTTTGATTAATTTCTGCATTTTAAATGTCTTTGTTCTTATAACTCCCCCCTTTACCTGTTAATCCTCATATTGTGGCCCGCTACAAAAAGTTATCATATGTATGCGGCCCGCGTGAAATAGTTATCATATCTATGAGGCCCGGCTGAAAAAAAGGTTGAGTACCGCTGGTCTAAATGTTTTTAAATGTCCAAATCACTGGCGAAGTGCCGCATATGAAAACATAAATTTGAATTTTACTTTCTTTCCGTGTGTTATGTTGATTCTTGGTTTGGTAAGCTACAACAGCACCATAAATACACCTATCGGCGATTTTTTAAACTAATTTTTTCTTTCTTAAGGAATTTTACTTTCCCATGTCATTATTACTCTCCATGTCAAGTTTGGTGTCATTGCAGTAGTCAGATCAGCTCTGAATGGCGTCAGTTTAAAAAAAAAATTTACCCTTTATATAAACTGTATGTTTAACTTGTTTTTTTTTTTATAATCATGCATAAGTTACATTGTGATATATATGATTGATTACTTTTCTATTGTAAGGTTATTATATTGGTGACCTCAGTTAACAATTTTCGCCACACACTCACAAATCCTCTTCCTTATTCAAAAATTTTAAGTGAAAAAATCGTCTGAGCCGAAAATATGCAAAAAAGAAAGCCAAATGATGAAGAAACATTCTCGAGACAAACATGGCAGCCTCAAAACTAGTAAAAATATCAATAATTTGATAGTTCCAATTCTTTCTTGAATACCTGATTGTGTATGACTTACCTTAACACATAAATGGATCGGTAGAAAATTTTAAATTTCTTTATGAGTTTTACTTTGCATACTAATCGTAAGAGAAGTTTATCACTCTTTTAACATATTTTTAAAAATTAAGTTCATTATTGATGAAAGCAAGTATTTGAATAGTGGCCAAGTCCAATTAATTTATAGGTAAAACAATAACTTATTGGTGCCAAATAAAACTGAGTTCTAGTTAACCCTTTATTTACCTCATTAGGATTTACTGCAGTTTTTTTTTTATAATATATATATATATATATATATATATATATATATATATATATTTGATCACTATATTGAAAATTAAGGCATTTTCCTTTACAAAATACTAAACTTTGGGAAACTTAATCCGTTAGAATTAAAGATATTCAGCTGTGAAATGAATTATATACACTGTTCACTTAAAATAAATAGTCAAATCGTTTTCTAAAGTCTTCATTAACATACAAAAAATAAGACACTTATCTTTTGACATTAACTATTTTTTCGGAACAAAAATGACAATCTTCGCAATCCGCTGAAAACGCCGTCAGCCGAAAACGCAATTTCTGCTATAAAACTATTCGTCTTCCCCTCTAAAATACTCATCACACTCGTGCTGCCCTATATCTTGAAAGAGAGGAAACTTTCAAACATCAAAGAATATTCCTGATGAGTATCGTCAGAATATTCGTGAAAATGGTTATTCTATGCAATTTTAAAGTACTTATAAGTACCGCGACGGTAGATAAATGGTTAACTTCTAGTGGCATTGGTAGCCTAGTGGTTATGGTCCCGAACTCATAACCGGCGTGTCGGGGATCGAATCCTGTGGCCACTAGGGTTTCGATCGGAAATCATAATATTTATGTACTTTTTCTATTCCCAGGAATTATACTTCGTTCTTGGGATTTCCCGGGAATCGCACGGAGCTTCAATTATCTATGAGGTAGATATTTTTGACTTGACTGTAGATTTCAACCTCGAATACCGTTACTGATGTTATGAACTTTGTATATGAACAATATAATGTGATTAAAGCTCGGGTTTCTAATGAAATTTCATCAAAGTTTAGCGCAGGACTTCTTTGTAGAGCTTGACGCTCGATGAGTTTACATCGCTTAAAAATAGACGATATTTGAACATAAACGTTCATTTCAATGAGGATGAAATCTTTAATTTAGGAATGCTAAGAATTAATGGATCCTTTTCAGTAGAAAATTGTGTTAAAGCACACACACACACAGTTGAAACTAAACTAAAAGAATTCGAAATCATAACAGGGGAAAGCGCATAGTTCAGTGGGTTCCTGGGGGTGCTAGAGGGATGGTTAAATTCGGAAAATAATGAGTATCACCTGCGCTATGCGCACGCCATACACCTAGTCGTGTGTGATGTGCTTTATAATAAACAAATAGATTCGGGAGAAAACATTGTTGAAATAGAAGATAATGCGCATGAAGAAGACAATGATGAAAGTGAAGAGCTAATTGAAGATTTAGTCTAAGCATTACATTTTGAATTTGAAAGCTGTGTATGAACATATGCTTTGTTTCATATCACTTGTGCATAAAAAAAATTCTATAACTAACATAACTGAAACTATAAAAAACATTAGAAGTGTAGTAAAATTTATTTAGAAAATCACCTTTTTCAAGAATGATATTTTACGACAATATGTTAAAGAAGAGTTTGGCTGTGAAAAGATGGTTTGTTTGGATACCAAAACACGCTGAAATAGTCTGTTGCCAATACTTAAAAGATTTTTAGAAATAAAGTCAGCAATTTTAAAAGCAGTAATTGACATTAAAGAAGAACAAATGATGACCAATGTAGTGTTTGAAACTGTGACTACAATTGTAGCAGGCTTAAAGCCAGTAAAAATCGGCTTAGAAAATTATGCAATCGAAATGGAACTTTACTAACTGCAAAAGGAGTATTTCCTTTCGTTATGGAGATTGAACGAACAAAATTCCGAATTTGTGAAAAATATGAAATATTCTCTAATCCAAAGAATTAATGAGAGACTCAAAACGTTAATTTAATAGGATTAATGCAATACCTGAATTTTGGGAGAAAATACGAAGCAGCTGCAGTTACTGTCCGCAATTGACTAGTACAAATTGTTTCGTTAGACAAGTCCAAATAATAGGGACAAGACTTTTCTGCGAAGAAAAGGAATCAATATCCAACTCTTCCACTCAGAAGAAGAGAGCATGGAGATTTTGAAAGAAAAACCTCTGAGGTTGGACGAAAAATTAGAGAAAGCAATTTACTCTAAAACAAAAGTTTAATATTACTCAACTAAAAAAAAGCACTAGTTTCAACAAAATCTTGAAACAGAAGATGTAGCTGTTCTACTCGACTGAAAATCCATCATCAAGCATTATA
>BMAV01026889.1:0-26046 GCA_019973955.1 Trichonephila inaurata madagascariensis
TTTAAACCACCCCATATTAGCATTTTTCAAAATTTTTTTGCTCTGAGAGAAACTTCGAATGCAGATTCAGCACTTTCTTCCCCAGCAATTAAGTCATCCACATAAAAACAGTTTTCGAGTACTTCTACTGCTGCGGGAAACTCTTGACGGTATTTTGCAATGTGGTTTTTTATTGTAGCTGACAATAAATATGGAGACGATTTTACTCCGAACAAAACTCTATTGAACTTGTAAACTTTTATGTTTCCATCAGCATCAGCAACAAGAAACCTAACAGCATCTCTATCTTTATCTGACAAAGAAATTTGAAGGAAGGCTTTCTCTATGTCAGCCAGGAAAGCAACTTTAAACAAACGAAAATTTATCAATAAATGAATGATATTTGGATTTAAGTTCTCTCCTTGGAATAGACAATCATTCAATGAAAGTACAGCCACAGTAAACCGCTACACTTGTCGACCTGTTGCTGTACAGAGTTTCTGAGCAATGGCGCTTGCTGACTGCTGTCAAACTTTTTTCGCCTGCAGGATGATATATCGGTCATCCCCTGCAGTTGTCGTCCTCGGGCGGCCACACGAACCTTTCTAACAGCTGTACCTGTGGTTTGAACGCTTTCCAAGCGCGCGAAACGACACTTTTGTTGATTCCGAACTCTGCAGCTACACTGGTGACAGTACGCCCCTCCTCCAGCTTTCCGATCATTCTTCCACGTGTGAAGTCATCCAGATGATTTCTTCTAGCCATATTTCACGAACTGACTCACTGGCACTTGCAGAGAATATGGTGAATTGCGTCTCCGTCCTTCATTTCATTCTACTCTTGAGCAGCGCGCGCCGACATAACGCGTTTTGCGTACGCTCACATCGCTTCTGACGTTTTGTTCCTGATATTTGCATACGCATGACGTTTCTACTCGACTTACGTGTTCCCTCTACTGATCTCCAGACCTCCTTTTCTGCAATTTCATGGCTATCTGCTAAATTTTTACATTGTTGCTTAAGTTTTGCACACCAGTGTATATATATATATATAGTAATATAAAACAACAGTGAAGAAGTACTAGAACCTACAGTGCTAAAGCAGGAAGAAATTGGAATTCACCAGACAGAACAAATGTAGATACAAAAAAGTCTTTGGACTAAACTGGAGACCTATTATGATTTGTAAAGCTGTCACTGAATTAGGCCAGCGAATTAGGGTTAGCAATGCTTTACGGATCCTACCTTTCCCGTACAGCAAAAACTTTCGACATAATAGAAAAAAAACCAAAAAAACTACCAAGTTGAAAAGTTAAGCCTAATACAACACGTGGAAGAAAAACCTGATAATATATTAAAATGAAGCTAAGAAAAGAGAACAATAATGAATGTCTCAAGGAGAAGAATAAAAAAAAAAAATAAAATTAAAAAATTAAAATAAAAAAACTTACGTGTAAAATAATTACTGGAAAACGAAAATTCAAATCCTTCCATGGGCCCCTACGCGAAATGACGTAAAAATAATTGGAAAGACTAATGAGAAGAAAAAAATAGTGGTGCCACCTGGATATTTATTTTGCAATTAAAACAAACCACTAAGCATTTTTTAAAAAAATAGACTAAATAAAGGAAGTTTTTAAAAACGATAATGAACAAATTTAAGAATAGATAAAATAAAAATAAAAATATATAACAAAGTAAATAAACTTGATGATTATATAAATAATCGATATATTGCAATTAAAATAGGCGCTACAATTTTTTTTTGTTTTAAAAAAATAAACTAAATAAAAGGAATTTTAAATAAAAAATAATGAACTAAGATAAAAATATATTTAAATAGAAATATATTTATAAATAACTTCTTACTCTTGATAATTGTATTCCCAAACAATTATTGCAAAAAATTCACAAAATTACTTTGTTTTAAAATGTTATCAGTAACTAAAATCATTGTTTTTGAAAATTTTAAGATAATATTTCTAAATATTGATAGGTGTAGGTTACCACCCAAAAAGCACATTTTCTATAATGTTAAAATCAAATGCGTCTCTTTTATCGTACACATTACTTCATTGAAGTTAAAATTATTTCCTAACCTTTAATTGAAGGTCCAAAAGTTAGCTGACTCATTATTATAATTAGTTTACTAATTTTAAATAGTGGGGATGTAATAATTAACGTTAGGAACAAAGTCTACTATATTACTAAAACATAATAAGTCAATTCATGTATCTAAAAAAGTAACAAGATTCATAACTAATACTTTCTATTTTCACATAAAAATGCAAGTAGATTTACAAGCAGTTAGCCAAGCATAGCCCCTTGTGGTAAACCTTTAATTTGCTGATAATAAGCGTTATTATGGAAAATATAATTTTCTTTTAATACTAATTCAATATTAGAAATATATTTATCATATTTTAATATCCTATTTAAAAAGTATTTGCTATATGCTATTTTAAGAATCTTAAACATGTCTTCTATATCTATGGAATTAAATAAATCTTCAAAATCATAGGTATACATAGAAATAATTTTTTTACCTTGCATGTACTTAATAATGTCCATACTATTCTTAACAATAATAGAATTATCAATTTTGTCTAATGTAGATGGAATAATATTTTGTAGCTTTTTGCCCGGAAGTGTAATATAAGTTTAAACCATTCGTAATAGTTCTAAATTTAACAGGAATTTTATGAAATTTAGGAGTTAGGAAAATATGAGGGAATTTAATATCCAAAATACGTAAATCTATTTTTTTATAAAAAGCAGAGATTCGATTAAAATTTTCGCTTTTGCTTGAATTAGATTTTATAAAAGCAGAATTGTTATGAAAATGTTTGTTTAGCATATTAGTATAAAGCCATTTGCAAATAATTGCATAATTACCCGGTACTTTATCGACATAGACAATAATAAAGTTCTTTTGTAGGTCTGCAATTTGGTTCTTAATATTATTGTAAGTTATATCATTATCAGTTTTATAGTTAATGTTCAATAGCTCATTTAATACTTTGCATTTAAATTCATTAAAAGCTACAATAGGAAGACTATATTTAATAGCTAATTTTGTAATGAAATTACTAATATCTTTAGAAATTTGATTTTTAATAGCATTATTATTATTAGAGATCATTAATCTAAAACTAGTACCTTTGGACATTATATCTCTAAGAGTATTCTCTTTAACTATATTTAAATTACCAGTTACCACATGCTTGTGATGATCATTTACATATTCAGAATAATCTTTACAATTACAAACAATATTATTAATTTGCAAATCATTAATATCATTGTAATTAAAAATTGAGCTACCTATTTTTTTATTGCATTTAAAAGCCTTCTTAATGCAAACATTATTTATAGGCAGGCAATGAACATACTTATTAAAAATATTTGAGAAATTAACGTTATTATAAGATTTATTCATGAACAGTACTGTACAATACTCAGTAGAACTATTTACTAAATCTATGTCTTTAATATTGAATTTATGAATGAGAAAATTAACAATATCCTTAATAATATGTAAGGCATGACAGTCTTTAAAATCAGACTTTTTGAGGATATCTCTAGTATACCTAATTTCTTTTTTATTTAGACCAAACATGAAATGCTTGATTTGTTTAATGTTAAAAGACTTTTCAAAATTGCTACAAAAATCTTTAATTTTAGAATCTATCTCCACATGAAGTCTAAGAGTTCTCCTCTTCCCTCATACGTTTAACTTTATGTGTAAATTCACTATTATAAAAATAATCCTTGTAATCAGAATGTTGAATGCTAAGTAAAACATTTTTTCCAAAGAGAATAGAATTCAAACCATATGGATATATAGTGTTATAAAAAATTAAAAAAGTTTTTCCCCACTCTTTTTGAACATGTGGTACTATTCTGAGAATAGAAATATCGATATTTTCAAAGCCATGCAAGTGAAAGTGCCTAAGTTCAATTTTAATACGTAGCGTTGGGGGCAGGAAAATCTTTAGAAAATAGGGATTTTTGGATAGGGGAAAAAGGGATTTTTTGGACGGAAAGAATCAGATCATTGAACAGGAAAAAATCCGAAAAGTAATGCTATAGTAGTAAAGCGAATATGTTGAATATGAGAGGACAGGAATAAAACTTGATATTTCTTGTTTAAACAAGGTTTCTATTGTTTTTTAAAAAGCTTAAATATATCAAAATTTTTTCAAAATAATTTGATTTTTAGGATGATTACGTTAAATTTTTTGTTTATGTGGTTTGAAATAGTATTAGTTCTATTGATTTTGAAAAAAAATTTTTTTAAAAAAATTTAAAGCATTTTGGAAAAATATTTTTCATTATCATACAAAAAAAGCAAAAAAATTTGGGAAATTTATTTTAAATAAATAAATTTTTTGCTATGGGGTTTTTTAAAAAATTTCTATAACAGAACAAGGGGCTTAAAAGTAATTAATTAAAAATGCTTAAAAAAAGTTCCTAAAAAATTCTAAATTGCTTAAAAAATAAATAAAATTTCCATTTGAACAGTTCATAGCATAAAATTCGATAATTTTTTTTTTTTAAACATTGTAATTAGTGTCCATATAAAATTTTAAAATTTTTTGCATTTGTATTTTATAAAAGAAAAAATTTATGCAAATGCTTCAATATAATGTACTAAATACTTCAATAAATCCATAATTTTCAACAATCCTAGTTAGGTAAAAAAAATTGAAAACATTCATCTTCCTTTTAAATACGAAAAAAGGAAGAATAATGCTGGAGAATAGATACTGCAAAATTCTAACGGAGATGTAATCCTGCAGAAAATTTTCATTTTGAAAAACATATATTTTTTTTTTGGGGGTAGGTTTGAATAGATTATACATATTTTTTTTTTTTTGGGGGGATTTTCTTATGATATAAATAATTTTTTAAAATGCATTTTTGTTTTTAAATTTAAAAGGGTTTGTTATTTTAAAGCATTTATTTTAAAATTTTAGGAGGTGAATTATTAGCCTACAAATGACTAAACAAGTTAAAAAGACAAGATTTTTTTCTATTTAAATTAATCATTAATATTTTGTAAAAAGCAATATGAAATTAGTTTTTAAAACAATGTTGATGTTCTTTAATAATCGTTAATTAATGAAAAAGTACTTACAACTAGACAAAGAAATTTTGCTTTTGAAAAATTACTTACAAGAACTTACGTGCTATGCTAAACTGGAAAACAAATTTTTAAGGTACCCTTTTTGGTAATGAGGGAAATTTTCCCTTTCCCTCACGATGTCAGCGCCCCCTGGTGATTTAAGTTATTTTTTGGTTCTTTCTGTCCCTATGAGCTAGCTTTAGATGGTGTTGTGATTCCACCTCTTGTGAAAGACGTTACTGAAGACCTACGTCATTGCGAGAGCTATGTTATTACTTAGGTATAGGTAAAGAAGGGAGATAGTGGCAAAGGCACTTTTAGGTGAGAGAGGGAAGGGGAAACAGGGGATGACATTCTGCAGGGGTTACAGGCAGCAAAATTTCTCGCCAGCAACAAACTGCTTTGAATACGGTACTTAATCATTCATTTTTCACCCAGTAGACGTGGAACTATTCGCACGGTTGAAGGCGGATTCTTATCGAAAGCATAAAAATATATATATATAACCATTTTCCAACTAGCAAGGTTTAAATACATGGAATAAAATTTTATTTAAATGAAATCAAAATAATTTATTTGTTCAAGTTATTTTTTTAATAAAGAGTTGAAATATGTAATTGCAGTGGTAAAGTAATACGATTGCCAGCAGAAAGCGCTTACATTATTGTTTTTTGAAGCTCAGGAACGCTTGAAATGATACTAAATCAATTTAAACCAGCCGCGATTACTCGCTGACACGGAATTTAAGAAGCGAAACCTCTATTGTACATTTTATAGATATTTGCAGATAGTATTTTAAATATAACCAATGTGTGATTTGATTTAGTCGGATCTTTCAAAATATTATTACTATAAATCGAAAGGGGTAAGTTTTTTTGATACAGAATAAAAGTGTTTACTAAAGTGATATAAATGGTTATTTTTCGTATTTTAGTTTTCCATTTCTACAAAATACAATGTTTATTTGCAAATTTTTTGAAATATCTTATGCACAGATATTCATTGATAGATTTTTATTAAATCGGTTATTTGTTTCGCTCATTCTGTGTGGGTCATCAAATTACATTTTGTCGTACGTAATCGTAATAATTGTATTATTAATATGTTCAATATGTATGTATATTCATAATGATACAAGTCGAATGATGGATTGACCGGAAGCTATAGGTTTCATTCTGACAATGAATTGAGTTTCTCTGATATATTTTTGTTTGTATAAACGGAAATTTTTTTTAAAAGCTTAATATTTATCATATTATATCAAACTCTCTCTGTAAAAGAAAATAAAAGAGCGGACTTCAAAATTAACTAAAGAAATGATTTTTTTCTCATACTTGAAAGCTAGATCAGATTATAAAAGAAATTAAACTAATTTACTTTCAAACGGAAGTAGTATATATATTCACTTAGTATAATCCTATATCTACATATAATGTATAAACTCAGACTCAATTTGTTTAAATTTATGCCAAATAAAATAATGAAAAGTGGATTCAATTACATGTTTTACTGCGAAATGTAATTATTCATATATAAATACATATTTGTGGAAGCGATTTTTTTTTTTGTACTAATGAGTGTCGAGTTTGAACAAGACAAAAAGTGAATTACATACTGCCTGTTATGAAACTTTTAATTGATGGAATAAAAGCCTAAATTCTACACGCAATAAATTTTCTTATAAAGAGAAGGTTAAAAATTTAAAATAAGAATTTTCCGTTCCTTCAGAGTACTCTCTTATGGTTTCCTCTTCTAAAATAACTATATTGAAGCAACAGAATTAAAATAAATTCCTTATTTAAATGCCTATAAAATGAACGAAAAGATTTATTAGAAATATTTTTACCTTGTAACCAGAAACTACAATTTCCACAAATGTTTCTTTACAGTGGGAAATTAAATAAAAGGGGTTACATTTCTCTACTATATTTAAAAAATCGCGCGGCAATTATTTACAAATTTTAAGAGCACTTCTAAATTTAATTTTTTTCAAAGAAATATTGATCAAATTTTTACAAGATTTTTTTGTGTAATTTTACATATATCCCTGCCAATTTTAAATAGTATATCCACGAAATGTATCTAATTATAAAACTAAAGTTTTATTTCTAGAGAATGTTCCTAAAATTTTTAAGACACGTTTACCTATATAATGGACATCATACTTAAATTCCTCTTTTAATTTGGTATTGAGTTCAAGCCTCCTTCAAACTTTTAGACAGTCATAAAAGCGTTCTTACCGATTGGTGTGTGGGGGATAAGGATGATAATCTTATTTTTCTGCTTAAATCTTCGAAACATGCATATACTTCTAGAAATAGTTTATTTATTCAACCATACTCAGCCAGTATTACTTCTATTTTGTTATTCTTCAAGTGTTCTTTTTAATAAATTCTGAAGTGGGAAAAAAAATTACTGTTGGAGTCCAAAGATAATATTCACAGTCCTCTAGTGTAAAATCAATTACTTTTCATTTAATGTTAAATACAGTAAATTATTGCCAATCTAATACATAATGAAGTATAAAAATTTAATCACTTAAAATTATGAGTGAGAATATATAGGTAAGCATTGAATAATATATAAAATGGGTGATGACACAGATAGAATTTTTATCAAATTGCAACTTCCTTAGCATTTTTTGCGCTTGAAGTAAAATACTACAATTGCAATTTGATAAAAAGTATATATACTTAAAAGCTTGCAAATAACCAAATATCCTTTAAGGATAACCTACGAAATTGGGACTTGTAAAACACATGACTTTTGCTGGGTAGGATTCGAATTCAGTACAAAAACTTCATTATTTTTTTAAAACACACATTTAATACAGCGTCCCCTTACACGGAAGTACATTTGTTGGCTGATAAATAGTAGTTTTGAAATACGACAATCTAAAACATAGAGTTTAAAATTTGAATATAATACATTGTTGACTAATTGTGATATTGGTTTGCTAATGCCACAGGAAACATTGAATTTGTGGTGCATAATCTCAATAGTATGCGACTGTACTAAATTTGGTAAAACACCGTTTTCCAATGATTTGACCGAAAAACCAGAAGTTTCATTTTGCTTTTATTTTCAACTTAGCAAACTATTCTATTTCTCTGTATTTTAATGGTAGGATCATCTGCAAGCAGCTGTATTATTGGCTGAGATTTTATTTTTTGTGACAATTTTATTTAAGAAAGAAAAATACAGCATTATATGTAACGAATTTGTTTTCAAACGTATAGAGAGTGTTTGATATATCATGACTACGATAAACCTGGATCCCCATTTAATTAGTTATAATTGTAAGGGGTATATCAGGTGTTGAGCTCATAACAAACCAAAATTCTCATCCGGCTTAGTCTGAACTTAGAAGCTTTATAAGAAAAGGCAGAAACAAATCTTTAACATAGCCTTGACTTTCTCTATAGCCTGTGTGACTGATATATTCCAATGACAGTACGAATAACAGACCTCCACCTCCTCCGATCTGGAAATTTAGGGGCGGCCATAAAAGAGATATGGAACACACCACAGCTGCCGCTGCTTGGGGGAAGGGACGTAACAAAGAGACGGCCGCGCATTCTTAGGGGACGTTTGACTGCACCCATTTCCTTTGGAAACTGGATAAGGCCAAAATTTTTTATTTCCTAAGGTCAAAAAGCCAGCTATAATACTAATCAGCCTTGAGCAATTTGGAACATCTTTGTTACACCTTACAGATGGTTAGAAAAATTTACGACAGCACCAAACCTCATAGATATCAATCCTAATTGGTGATATTCCTAAAGTAATATTGTTTTAATTTATCATGATAATACTTGTTTATGATTACATTTAAATCAGCCCAAATACCACTCCTTTCATTTTTTAAATGGTAAAATTTAACAACTCAAAACGTGAATGGGTTTTCAGTTCATTTTTAAGTGAAACACATTTTTTATATACTTAGGAACTGAGGGAAAAGACATGTTGAAGTACTTGGCATGATCATGGAACATTACATCGAAAGCCTATTTAAGTTTTCAATAAACAACAAGTTTTATAAATTAGCTTCCAGCTAGTATTAAATTTTTTTTGGAGGGGGCGAGGGTGAGAGGGTTTGTACGAGGTTATGGATTTCTAATGTCCACGATAACGCACATGTTTTTTGCTTGGTTATTTCAGATGCGAAAGTTATTTCTTGGCATTAAGTCATGTGCAACTTCATTGGAAGACAAAAGAGATGCTGACATTGAACAGGATTTTAAAAATTAAAATTTATTGGTTTACGGAAATTTTTTTAAAGATGCAAAATTTCTTTATTTGACAAAAAGGTATAACTGATAATATATACACTTAGCTTATTCTTAAGATTTTTAAGACTGGTATGAAAAGCATTTACCACTTTGTGATAGAAAAGGTAAAATTAAGAGAAATTTTTATATAAGTATTAACATTGATTTTGATGCTATAAAATGTAATAAAACTTTATAAATTTTATAGGTGACATACAATTTTGAACAAAATGCTAGTTTTTCAAAAACTCGTTGAATCTCACTCAAAGTAAAACATTTTAAAGATGTTACAATGTTGATACAAAAAGGAAGTAGCAAGCTGATCCACACACACTCCCACACAGAAAATATATTATTTTAGGAATAATATTGAAGCGGGGTAGTAGTGCATCATGCTTCCACTCCACAGGTGCGAGTTTCAAAACCTCCCGGCTGGGCATGGCCATAAACCATGTCATTATTCCCCTCCACCACAAAAGAACAAAAATAAAAAGCTGCTTGCCTCCGGACATTTGTAAGAGAAATCCGATGGCTTGGGAACAGCGGACCAAATCGCATAGAAGCCGCAAATGTTTGCTGCGGCAAGGTCATGAACTCGAGGCCTGCCGTGCTGCTTATGCGCTAACGAAAGAGAGAATTTTAAGAAAAAAAAAGGGGATGTTGGCCCCGGAGCCTCATGCCGGTCATAAAGAGCAATGGAATGTGTGAAAAGTCGTAATGGCCCCTTAATGAAACACCAGTAACGTACACAGGAATTTTTCAGGGAGGGTCGGGGTTGAAAGGATTCACCGTGCTTGTATGATGCTATTTTTTGATTTTTAAAATCGATTTTAGGAACTAAACACCGGTAAAACTAGTATTGAATAAATAATTGCGTGAGAGTAATAAGGTAATAATTAATAACAAATATTTGATTAGGAGGTGGCGCGTATTATATAATTTTAATTATAACCAATCCGAGAAAAATCAGGGGCTTTGGGGGTCCAGGACTTCCCCCTTATGTACCGCTGCTCCCCTGCATAATATAGTTTCAACGTATTTAAAAGTAATATTGTGACATTACAAACGTGCTGAATTAATAGATGACAAAAATGAAAAGAAGTTGTCAGATTATTCTTAGATAATGGTTCACAAAAGGGAGTTTCGTTTTAAAGAGTACTTCTGAAATTTAACTTTCATTTTTAGAAAAGAAACGCTCCATTTGCACATTTGGTGCTAAAGAAACTAAATCAAAAACATGAAATATAGTTCCAAAATAGATTGAAAAACAGGGATAGTCCACGAATGTGTGCATTTACAATAGAAGCGGTCGAGACAGAACATATTTACAGGTACACATTTTACCAACCCTGATAAAAAAGAAATTTAAATATTTTTTTAAAAAATGTACAAGTGCTTGAGGATTCTTACATGAATTTAGCTTGATAAAGAAATATCAATTCTTATTGGCGCAGACTGTTATGCATCAATGATTTTAGGTAGAATTACACGTCTACTTACAGTACGTTTCAGTAGTACATTATTTTAGATTAGGATCAGGAGAACTTTAACGATGAGGTGTTATTGTTAGTAGTCCAATATTTTTGAAACAACTTAGTGAATTTTGGGATTTAGGAATAGAAGCAGAGCTGACATTCTGAAACACCTATTTGTTTATTTCATATCTTGTTAAATATTTTAAAAATTTATAAGTGAAATTTTTGCATTTAACAATACTTGTCCACTTACTCTAAAAATTTTTCCACGCCCTGCCTAGAAGCGGAAACCCTGTATTGCCTGTGGATATATATAAATATTCTCTCTTAAAATTATAGATAAAGAAAATTTATATGCTTTTAGCAATTTTTATTAAGAATAACTTTTTTGGTATGTAATTTTATGTCCAAATTTGTATTAAAATTCTAAAAGTGCAGAAAACTTTTAAAAATAAGTAAAACTTTAAATGGCACCGCCGGTGAATTTTACCAAATTTAAAATATAAAAAGTTTTATGGCCTTAAAATAATAGTATTTTTCTGAATGATCTTTTTGGATTGGATTAGTTCGAACAGGAAAAATAGGACGCTACAAGGTTCATTGGTTTCACTATAAAACCTTAAATTTCTCGAAATTGAAAAATGCTGATGCTTTTCTTTGTATATTTATGTTCATCTTCATGTATAATGGAGATATTTAAAATTATTTTGTTAAATTTCCAAAGGGAATATGTAGTGAAGACTTTTAACAGCTTACAGTTATCCCCGGGATTACCTCGGGTTCGTATATATACGAAGCTTCAATTCGTATATATACAGCTAATAACTCAGGACGGCAAATTTATTGTACGATTTGTTTTATCACGTTTCAGCCTGAGGAAATGAGGAAGCTTCAAGCTTTTGGTTTGGCGATTTGAGACAATTTATCACTTGGAGTTTGGCTGATACGTTGGTTAAAAGGAGGTGATGTAGGTGAACATTTCGATTGAATAGAAAAGATTTATCTCGGATCTAAAGACAAAGAAATTTTAAAAAGGAAGGAGAATTATTTGAGTATTAGAGGGAAAACTAACTGTGACATGAAAGATAAGAAGGATGTTAATAAGTCTAATTTCACAATACATGCGTCAATGCGGGGATGTAACAAATGAACGGGGGAGGAACAAGGGTGAGCCCTAAATGTGTTGTTGACACAATGATCAAATGGGTGGTGGCAGGTAGAGTTGGGCCCAGCATTTGAGAAGCAACTTATTTCTACCCCGAAAAGAGAGAGGAAAATACTAAGATTTTTTCTTCCATTCATTTTAGTTTGGGCACTTGTTTTGCTTTCTGTTTTGTTTCATAATAGAAATGGGGTTTAAGCTGATTCACTATTCATTTAGAATGAAGCCATTTTGAAAAACTATTATCAGAAAATTATCCGTGACAGGTTTTTTTTGCCACATCAAGGAAAGACGGCAGTACGGTCACTTCACCACTCAGGTTGGCCTCAATGCATTTTCCAGATGTTATTCCTGCATCTGAAAAAGAATCAAATCAACAGAGACAGATGTTCAGGCTGGTAACCCGCAGCCAGAAATTCCAAGAAATAAGCCAGTAAGAAACGAGACCAGATACCAGTTTACGAATGTCAGGTATCGCTGCTGGTAATCCCTTGTTTCAAAATAAATCCTATTAAGGCTAATACTTAACTTTTTCCAATTGCCGAATATATAACCTGGGATTCAGTAAGCTATGTATTAAAACTAAATGCTTTTACTCCTGTAAAAAAATTAAAACTTCAACTTAAAACTACATATTTTGTTTCAGAACCCGTTTCATTGTATTTAATAATAAAAATAAAAAATACATGGCCAGGTTTTGTATTTTTTCAAAAAAAATGTGTAAGGAAGTGGTTAAAGGGTTAAAGAAGGAGAGATTTATGGTTTAAGTAATAAGACAGGGGAAAGGATTTCTACTGTTTATCAAAATATATATAGCACAGTCGAACCTCCATATAACGGAAGGAACCTCTACATTTGCGAATTACACCCATAGCGTTTTACCGGAACCAAGTGTTCACGATTTTCTTCATAAAATAACCTCCCATGGCGAAGGTATTTACCTATACAACAAACTTTTTTCTTGTGATTGGATTTTTCTCCTTATTTTCAAAAGTAGTTCCGGACATTTTAAATTTATTTCTCTCTTAACGCATTTTATAGTTCTCATAAATCTTGAACTACTGCTTTTTTTTTTGGTGTTTAGCTCACCGAGAGTAATAGAATTCGAGGTTTCATCCAAGTACTACTTTACCTAGAAACATCTTCGATATCCCCTTTTCACTCTCAGTGGAGATTGTGTCCTTAACCTAATTTCTGTTTATTTGGCAGTGTTGATCAGTTGTACTGGTAACTGCGTTTCTGATAGCTCGTAAGTGCTTACGACACATGAAATTTTTTTAATTCTTCAGAGGTAGATAAGAATTAAAAAGGACGTAAAGCACTAAGCTTATCAATTATTATAGAAATCGAGATAAGCTTCAAAATTAGGATTCATCGATTCTTGTTCAAGTAATGAAGGCATTGTGTCTATGAAGATTTCAGAGCGAGGCAGTTTTTGAAGTGGATACACACAATGCGAGATAAAAATGTTTCCAATTTCAGACCTTTCGTAATAGTAGTCGCTGGTCATCGTTGGGCGCTGGGACTTGCGGCGTACATAAAATCTGCAGAGATATTGAACTGGATGTTGTGAGGCCTTTATGAACTGTGTGAGCTCCCCATTGGTGCCTGGACGTGGAAGGTGAGGCGGGGCTAGCTGAGGGTAGGGAATTGGAATGGAAGACAATAAATTATGGAACTTGGTCCGGTTTACGTGGTCAGACACTCTTACTCGTTACACTGGAGTCGGATAAAGTTAAGCTATTGAGTCCGGAAGCCTGAGTGGGTCGCATGGAAATTAAAAATAAAATTAGAAACAGTTAGCTATTGAGGGGGTCATTTCCCACACAGGAATGACCGAACTAATGTCATGGAGGTTATAGAGTCCAGAAGTATCCTTCTGGGCGCACACCTTATTGATATTAGGGATGCTGGATTCTCTGAATTTTATAATATTGCGTTATTAATGTTAGGAAGATTATTGAAGAAATTTTTAGCAGGATTTTTGAATATATGATTTAAAAGTTGAAATTGTTATAAATATTTTTATTTCAGTATAAATGCAAGTATGGCTTATTGATCTGATTAAAAAGAATTTTGACACAATCTAAAATTTTAATATTAGAATTAGCTGCATATCCACACAAGGACTTCCCGTAAAGAAGGAAGTTAATATGGGCCACTAAGGGCGGCTGTATAGAAAGTACTTTGTTGTGGATATTCATTTCAAATTCAGCCAATTAGGGGGTATAGAGAGCGTAAAGCTATCCGGAATTTATCACGCGCGTGTAAAAATATGTTGTTTCCATGAGAGATTTTTTCTCTAGTAAAAGAGACCTAGGTATTTGGCCTCAGGGGCAATTAATATTACAGGTGAAGAAGACAGGGTGAGGAGGTGTACACGGCTTCTTTCTCCTGGTGAAAGGACCGCTACAGTTTTTCAACATTGATTTTAATTTTCCAATTATTAAAGTATTCATCCAGGAAGAAGATAGGCGTTAAGCACTTGTGGTGATAGTATGTGATTACTTGTAAGTAGCCGAGATGGAGGTGTCTTTCATGACCAGAAAACTTTTCCATTTGTGAAGGTATTAAGGATAAAGACCAATTTCTACGTAGCAATGGATGACTAGAAAAATTTAAGAAAGACACGGAAAATTGCGCCTGAAAGGATTTTGGTGCATTGCAAAGATATGAAACGTATTATGAAATATGCTTTCAAAACTAAAAAAACTCAACAAAATTAACATGTTTTATGCGCTCAATTAAATTTAAGGACGCATGTGTGGTGATGTAAGTTCAAAGAATCTTGTTACTCAAATAATGTACGCTTAAAATTACTTGATACTTTAAATTAGAAAATGTCGCTAAGCTCATTAATATTAAAATAAAATGATTTTCTTTTTGAAATACGGTATATTCCTCAACATTCTTTTTTATCTTTTTCTTTCTTTTCTTTTTTTCGATGGGTAGGTATATAAAATAAATAGATACTAATTTACAAAAGAGGTGAGTAATTACTTTTTTAAAATATATGGTGTTTGGGAACTTAAAATTTGCTTTATGTAGCGGTTTATAAAGCATGTGAAAAGATGAACCTCTACATAGCAGAATTTTCCATGTAACAAACTTTTCGGTACATTTGTGACTTCACTATACAGAGGTCCCCGCTAAGTGGCGCTTTAAAAGGGGTGTCATAGAATTTATAGCCCTTGATTTTTTTTTTTCCAGTTGGTTGCTTGTCCTATGTATATATTACGTAAAATTTAATTGCTATGTTTGTTATTTAAGCGATTCATTTTTACATTGATTAATACTAATTTTATTCAATAATTAGAATTTTGTATTGTTTTGTTCCCGAAAATGAAAAGCAAAATCAAAGTATATGTTGGGCAGCATATTGGAGCATGATACCAGAAGGGGTGAGAACTTAGACCCTGGACCTCCCCTTGAAAATTCTTGTGTGCGCTACTGGGCGACTGTATATATAACATATATATATACATATATATACTATATAGCATATATACTACTGCTATATATGTAGTAATAACAAAATTCTCCCGTTTTGCTAGGAATTTCTTTTTAGCAGAGGTCCAAGAGAAAAAATTTTTCGTTGGGGTATGGAGTGCTTGTTTAAAATTTATTTCATTTTATAATTAAATATACATATTTGCTATGCGTTTATAATTTTTACATTTTTTAAAAAAAATTTCATTTTACAAAAATAAGTGCTTAGTGAGTTCGATGACAAACACTATTTATGTATGCATCACAAAATAAAATAACGGAACTTGGAACAGTTACTATTAAAAGATTAATTTATAGAAGAAAAGACAAAATTGAAATCATGAGAATTTAATTGTTTTTAAAATAGAAGAGTAAAAAATATTTGTTTTTCTGATTGTATAATTATTTTTTTTATAATAATGCTCCAATATTAGGATAAATAAAAAAGAATACATAAATAATCACTCTTTATATTAAGGGCATTCATGATTTCACTTTTGCTCATGATGACTATTTGGATAAAATACTTGGTAAAACAAAATATTAACATCAAATCACCAAAATTGAAGTTAATAAAAGTTTTCAACAGTGCAAGGGTACACTCATTATAACTACACTACATACATACGGCAAGAAATTATTAGATATATTTTACAGCGAGTAACAATTTATGAATCAATGAGCAATAACACTTTTCTAATAAGAATATACTTATAAAAAAATGTAATTTAACTTGTCTTAATCTATAAAAAAGAGAAAAAAAAATCTAAAAGTACATTTTTTATATTGACTTAATCATGATGATTCAGAAAAAGAATTCACGATTGATGATTCAGAAAAGAAAAATCAAAATTTACAATAAGCAAATGAACCACAATTTTTTAATACTGGGAAACAATAAGGCAGGTTGCGTAATGTCTCATTTCGGAAGTTGAAGATCGAGTAAGAAGACATGATTCATAAAAATAAATTGTAAACTACAAGATAATTCAATATAAGAATATAAATATCGATGCAGAAATTACAAAAAAAATTAAGGAAACCTGTGCTAAAAGTCTATAAAAGTTGTGTAGTTTTAAAGGGAATATTTTTGCAAGTATTATACTTAAGGGGAAAAAGTACAATATTTTAAAACCATATTGAGATTTTTTTAAGTACACGAAGACTTTTTGGTGGCCCTAACTTTTCAACGTTTTTGATTAGTAATTTTTCAAATAACGATTTATGCTGGGTTTTAAAAATTGATTATGTTATCCAATAAGAACAAGTAGCACATATTTAAAAATTACAATTACAATATATTAATTTTTATTAGTTAGAAAACATTAAATTTTATGATATTTTGATGTACGAACACTTTGTGTGTACTGGCATTTTTTTTTACCAAATTGAACCGGAACAAAAAGGCCACGGTTCAAGGCACATTCTATATGTTTTGAAATCACTTATTCAAAGATTATTCCAAAATTTAGAAAAATGAAAGGTGTACTCTTTCAAATCTACAGTTGATAAGAATTTGATTTCTTTTAACTAAACGTATTTCGATATATGTAGAAGTCTTAATTTTTTTTCCAGGAGCTTTTTTCTTATTTTTAAAAGGTAACATTTATAGTATAATGCGCACTCATGCATTTCGATCTTATTTTTGCAATGTTCAAATTGGTGTCGCACGCCGGCTTTTACGGTAATTAATTGCTTTATGAATTGTTACGGGTTATTTTATTTCAGGCGCCCATATGTTTTGGATTTGTTGGGTTAATTGACACAAATAATAATTTTTTAAAAAATTCTCTTACATTTTCGTATAATATTAGTGGTGTTTCGAAAATTTACAGTACTTTACTTACGTATATTGTGCTCATAATAAGCCGAAATAAAATGGAAAGAAAGTACAAACCATTTTGCTTTAAAAAATACCACCGAACACACACGTGAATATAAAGATATATATATTTCTTGAAAATTAAGCCTACTCCAGGATATTTTAAAATAAATTTGGGACTACTATATATATATATATTTATTCTAAGAATGGAAATGGTTGGAAAGAAATTTTCCTAAATGATTATGTTAAATGTTTTCTGCTACGTATTATGTTTTTGCCGGGTTATCTCTAATTGATAAAGCTTGCAATAAAGTGAATAATTAGTGTGTGCAAAAAATCTAAATAAGTTTTTTGGAAATTATAATTCAATGGCTAATTTTTTATTTTGCTCGAAAACGTATAATTTTATATCTATTTTCGAACAGTAGATTTACAGGAGAAACATACTTTAGGAAAATTTATATTGCTTCAGTGACAACACCGATCAGTAAATATTTCTTAAGATGAATCGAATTCCATTAATGACTATCTTCTTCATCAAACTTGCCTGTTATAAAAACAAAACTATTCTCTATAACAAGCCACTGATGAAGGGATTCAAGTGGTACTCTATTTCAGGACTTTTGATTTAAACCCACTGGACCCAGAAGATTTATATATGTGTGAGCATGTTAGAGGAAAACCTCTAAAATAATTGTAAACATTGTGAATTATGTGAATAAATGTGTCGGTAGAAGCGAACGAAAGAATAATATATGGATTGATGTGGAAGTTAGAACAGTGAGGTTGTTTTCTTATACAATAGCCATGAATCATTTATAGTATTTTACTAAAGATAGAAAATAAAATTTGAAAGCATGAGTTTATTTATATAGTTTAGTGTATAATAGCTAAACTTTTGCAGTAAATTTAATTCTAAGAAGTAAAATAGAGTATTAGACATTTTTTAAAAAATGGCAATTAAATGTGTCTTCACACATACATAAAACAAATCACTAATTACGAAATGAAATTAAGCTAATAATTTAAAATATCACTTGCCTATACAAATTCAATCTGATATTATATACTAAGAACGAATTCATTTACCTTTTAAAATGTACATTAATATTACCAATAAATATATATTATAAAAAAACATAAATTTTCTTTTATTTATTATTGACTTCTTTTTCTTTATAAGGATAAAACAAAACATGTGGTATTTCAAAGTATTATTAATCACGTAAATGGATTATTAAAAGCTTATATAATAATTTTTTTTAAATTTGTAATAAGTTCCTCATTTACTAAAAGCTCAAATATATATTCTTCCACAAAATTAAATCCATTAAAAATATTTTTTTGAGATTTACGTGAATGAAAAAAAAAAAAAAAATAAATTGTTATTTTTACAGGTGAAAAGGAAATTTCGCACGCAAAGGGAATTTAACTATTATACCAAGACACAGAAGAAAAAGACTGCCAGAAAAACGAATTACCCAAATGGGGATGAAGCTTTTATGTTTCAATGAATCACTGGGAACTAGAAAATGCTATAACGACAAACCAGGCAACCCAGAATAATGACGTCATTGCACATCTACCAATGACAAACAACCACTTTTCCTTTGACCGTGCCGAAGAGGAATTGCCCGAGGTGGACGCTAGTCGAGGTGTGAGGAACTCAAAACGTGCTCTTTTAATTTTAACGTCGTATTAAAGAGCATGTGGTTTACATAAAGGCCACTGAGTTCAGGGAGCCGGAATTGTATAGGGAATTGAAGGGCCGGGTATGCTTGAGGGGCCAAAGGGCCGTCGAAATAAATGTATCTATATGGCTTTTATCTCCGCTATCAGACTGGGTGCGGCACGGTAAATGATGTTTTTAAGGTACGGCATGCGTATTGTTGGAATTTATTATTGTACCATTTGTAAATACTTTTAATTGTATTGGTGTTAATTTCATATAGGGTTAATAGCGCCAATTTGGCGTGTTTTTATCAAAAACGATTCCCATCACTGTAAAACAAATTCAGAAGGGTTACCAGATTTGGCGCATTTATCGATTTAGCGAGAAAACACTTGGAGCGAGAGATGACTGATTCGACAAATCAGCGTTTCGGGTGTTTTTTTCGATGATGTTGATTTTGTTACTCTTTTTGGAAAAAATAAATAAATCTGATTATATTTGTTGTGGTGGCGAAGGCATGAAATTCAAATTATGAATATGTTACGTTTGGTTTTGAATGTTTTTGTCATCGTCGTTATTGATTGATTATATAATCTCTGTCACCCTCTGTTTTTTATATTCTTGATAACCCTACTCGTTATGTTTCATTGTAATCAAACGTTTATGTTATCTCCTATTAATTGATGGTATTTTAAACCTATGTTATGCATTTTTTCATAGAGGAGGGAATGCAGCATGAGCAGTTTAAAAGTTAACACTAACACACCGTGCCATGAATGCGATCTGAAATTCATACCCGAGGAGGAAGACCAGCAGGTGCCAGACTTCAGTACACCACAACATTCAATTCTACGTATTTTGGGTTGGATTCCTGACCCTGTGACAATTTCGAACGTTTGAAGTCAAAAATCCAGATTGAAAAGGTAGGTTACCTTTTGTTTTAAAACTTAATCAAAAACTTTGAAAAGAGTCAGTACTACAGTATCTCTTGCGGGGGGAGGAAATTATATCTGAGTATATTTCTGAATTGTACCAAAACTTGTAATTCAAATCATGACTGTGCATTTATAAAACGTGTTTATTTTGATTTTTGAATATTTATTTGAATTGAATTGCCGTTATTGATATCGAATCTCTCCTTTTTAAATATGCCTGATAACCCTACTCACAGAGTCGTTTCAAAATCGTTATTTAATCACTTTTTGTCATCTGCATTATTATAAATGTTAATTTGAAGTGCAATTGAAATATTTATTGAAAATATTAGTGAGTAATATAAATTAAAGACAGTAATAAGAGATCTAGTTAAAATTCCTTGAAAATATGCAGTTGAAGTGTAGTACAGTGTGGGTGGAGTCTTTTGAATTTGGCAATTTTTATCTAGATATCAATGATGAAACACTTGAACCCAGTCATTTATGTTATCTCCTTCTAATTGATGTTATTTTAAACCTATTTTAATGCTTTTTTCCCATTTTTTAAGCTGTTAGTATTGACATTTTATTTTAAAATAAGTCTCACTTTTCAGGACATATTCCAATCATTTTTCATTACCACATTTAGATTCACTTTTTTAAATTTGTTCTTTAAGATTTTTGTAGTTTTTCATTATGTGTACATTTTTATTATAAGTGATAAAATTTCCAGTGCAATTTGATAAGAATGAGTTATTTAGTACTCTATCATAGTTGGAATCATGCTACAAAGAATTCCATATTCTAACAGTTCATGGCTAGTAGCATTGTTTCACCAGCCTATTTGAAGCATATACTTTATTATTGGAAAAACAAAGATTTGATACTAAAAGTATGTAAAATGTGAAAGTACAACAGATATTCACCATCAGTAACTTGAAAAGAGAAAGATCTTTGAAACATTTGTGCTTAGGAAATGTAAGGGATTGATATTCCTACATATTGATAATATATGATTGAGCAAGATAACACAAATAAATGATTGTGTACTATTTACAATGATACATAGATTAATTTATGCAGTATCAAGAACAGAAAAAAATTCAATCGGTATATTTTTCTAAAAAAAATTAATAAGTATATTTTTCTAAAAAAAATTTAATAAGTATATTTTTCTAAAAAAAATTTAATAAGTATATTTTTCTATAAAAAAAAATTTAATAAGTATATTTTTTTTAAAAAAAATAATTTTAATTTTTTCTAAAAAAAAATTTTAAAAGTATATTTTTTTAAAAAAATTTAATAAGTATATTTTTCTAAAAAAAATTTATTCAGGTGTAGTAGTTATTACAATTGAAACTGGAATATATATACATTATATTTCATGAGAAAACTTATCTTCACATAATGTATCCCTCTTTCTGTTTCTTGCTTCTCTCCTGAAAAGTAAAAATACGAATTTAAAAAAGTATCAGAATATAAGAGCAGAATTTTTTCATCTCTGAGGATGCAACCTATTTCAAGGTATTTTATTAAATATAATGAATATCTTAAAAACTGGACTAAATAAGCATATGTTTGGGAGAACAAGTAAATTATTTACATATGTAAGAAAATAAAATTAATAAACTTGTTTAACACAACAATACATATATACTTTATACATACAGTTGAATTTTGCTTTTGGGAACTTTTCTTATTAGTCCTAGTTAAACTATTGTTTAACTACTTTAATGCTTATAATGAAGTCTTGAAAAAATGAAACTCCTAATGAGCTGAATCATACATATTTTAAAAACACTTTATGGTTCAAACTAAGCATATTTGAATAGTCAGTAAAGATATAAAAGGAAGATTAAAAATTATAGTTTTAATTTAGTTGTATATGGTATTAGTGTCAGTGTAACTAAATTGGCACCTTGATATCAAAACCGATTCAAGAAAAAATTATCTGTCAGATTTTGGTGGACAATGGCACGATTTGCATGGCACCAATTTGAGCAGTGATGCTAATATTAAAGTATCATTTATTTTCATTCAAAAAATTTTTTAATTATTGTATGTAGGTTCTGAATTTAAGAAATAAAATATTTGTTTCTTTCCCACTTTTTTGATAGATATTATTACAACTGTAGAGTATGGCTAGCGTTGTTCCAACTTTTCTTTGCAAAGTCCCAGTTTTCATTTTTAAGAATTAGAATTAAAAACATAGAAATACAAAAATATGTAATAGTAATGATAATAAATTATTTTTTTAAATGGGGCTGCATTAAAATAACAGACCAAATACATTTCTTGGAAGCTGGTATCACTTTTTAGTTTGACACCATATAGGTATATCCCCAATTTCCCCCAAAAAATGTAATTCTGTCCCCGTTTCCTTAAAAAGGAGGCACATGAGCTCTGATTATGCAAAAATTGTTCTTGTTTCAATTTTGCCAAGAGCACTCTAGTGATATTTAATATGCAACATTGTCATACAACATGGATGCTGTCATTCATTTTTACATAAAAAAATTCACCAACTTGGGGTGGGGGTTAAATTTTGGGGAAACGGCCGTGCAAAACCAATCAAACCGGGGGCTGGCTTAAAAATTTGGAGCTTTTTTTTTGAAAAAATATGTATGATTTTAATTTGAACATTTCACAATTATGAATAAACATTTCTATGACTTGCAATTTAAAAATGCTCAATTTTTTCTTTTTAAAAAAACATTACCATTTAAAAAAAATTACTTTTTTTTTAAAAAAAATTTCTGCAATAAAATTTCTCTTTTAAAATTTTTCAAGTTTGGTTTAGGGGCAAATTTAGTGGCTTTTCCGGTGTTCCCACGAAATTGCAAGATTTTGGAAGATCAATACTCAAATCAATGATCTTTTGATTTTGGCATTCCCCTTTTGTTGTCAAGCTTAATGGGTCCCCTCTGTCCCCGATGAAAATTTTTCAAACGAAATTCTGTATTTTTTGAATCTAAATTAAGCCGATTCTCAATAAGTTTTTTATGAAAAATGGAAAATAGCATGAAATGGTATATCAACATCCAATTTTTTGAAATTAAAATAAATTTAAACTAAAAACTAATAAGACGTGATTAATCTAAAATAATAAACTTTTGAATAAGTACATGAACCTGCAAATGGTCTAATTGCCCCATCCAACAAATTTTTTCCTTTGATTCTAAGCTGCACATCATTTTCATTGGCATTAAAATTAGGGAAAAGGGGCGGGATTACATTCGAGTTAGTATGGTTTATATGCAATTTCCTTTAAAAGAATGTATTTATGATTGTCAATTTTAAATTTTAAGTGTCATCTTAAAATATTAATCTAAATTTAAAAAGCATTCAAAGAGATGTTAAACTTTGTTCCTGTTAAAAAATTTTTTTAAAAAAAGCCCTTTTTGGTTTAAATTAAGCATGTTTGAATAATTAGGGGGGTTTGAAAAAACAATATAAAATTTTATTAATTCAAAACCTTTTTTTTTTAATAAATATATAAAAAAATTTTATTTGTGCAATCAATTTTTATAACAAAATTGTTTGAAAAAATCTTTTGAATTTATGTTGTGTATTATTCACCTTATTATGACACTAGCCCATGGTTTTCCAATTCAGCACATAAAACAGAAGTTTGGGTTTGCCAACTTGGGGGGTTAATTTTCTTAAATTTTGGCATTTTTTTCGTAAAAGTTCCAATTTTATCTCTCTTGTTTGGGTCTTGGGCCATATTTTTAGTGAAAAAAAATTTTCATTCTTTTTTGATCCTCGAAAGAAACAAAAAAATTTTTTAATATAATATCTTTGGTGTTATATTTATATTAAATACGTTTCATTTTCTAAAATTTGAAAAAATGAATTTGAAAATACACTTTTATGTTTCCTGTAATATTTGGGGTTTTAAAAAAAAAAAATACACTTAAAAATATTTTAAGTAACAAAATTCCATATATTAATAATTATTTCAAAAGATCTGTGAATATTATAGATTCATATATTTCTGTTTGGTATAGTATTTATATTTTGTTCCTTTCTATTTAAAACCTTTTTTCTCTAAAGCATCCACTTGCTCCTTTCTTTCTGGGGGAATAAATAAATAAATATTAAATATTTGGTATGAATATTTTTTTAAAAAAAATAAACAAATTTTTATATTTCATAAGGAAATATGATTTACATTTCATTACTTTTACAAAAAGCCTTTGATATAATTGCAAATTTTTCCCCTTAATTTTTTCGTCATGTCTTTTTTACTAAAAAATAAATTAATTTTAAAAATTTCTTACATCAACCTTTGCTTTGACTAGAAAAAACTTTTTGCCTAATAGGAAGAAAAAATTTTTATAAAAAGCAATTGATATTTATCACAGAAGAGTTAAATAAAATAGGAAATGAATAAGTTTTTGAATTTATTTTTAAAAAAATAAATAAAATGTAGTGATACATATTTAAAAAAAACAACCCTGTAAATATTTTGGCAAATTTAATTTAAACTTCAACTCTTTTAAAAAAAATTAATTCTTTTTCCCTCAAAAAAGGGGATAATTTTTTTTTGGGCTTTTCTTTTCCTTGGTGTCATATTTCGGGAAAAAATATTCAAATTTTGGGCTTTTTTTTTCAATAAATAACTAAAATACTTTCAATTTACTTACTGTTTATAAGTTCTCATGATTGTACTTAGGGAGATTCATGATTGTCAAATTTTACAGTAAAAAATTGTACAAAATTTTAAAATAATAAAATTTTTAGAAGTATCTTCTAATTCTTTTCCCCTCCTACTTATTTAAATCAACAAAATTTGGGCTCATTACATTTTCTTTAACATTATTCTAGAGATTGGCTTTTAAATTATCTAATATAATTGTAATGGGGAGTATTTAATTGTTTAATAAAAATCCCAGGAGTTCTAACTAAATGTCATAAAATTTTGTTATCTAAAAAGTTACATATTAATTTTTTTTAATTTGAAGAACCTTGGCTGGGATGGAACCACCAACCTATTGTTCCACTGCTACTCTGTGCATGCCTTAAACCAGTACTCCTCAACCCTTTTTTTTAAGCCATGGACGGGAAGGTTAATAATTTTTTCACTTGCCCCAATTGAAGTGTTGATTATTTATATTTTTTTTTTATTTTTAAAAATTTTATTTTAAATTTTATTTAAATATACCTTAGAATAAATACGTGATTTAACATGGAAAAATTAGGTCCTGGGGGGTTTTAGACTACTGTTAAGCTAGGATGAAGTGGAATCCTTTTTTGGGCCAGTTGTTAAGGCCTTTGCTCCTTTCCTTTGTTGTGTGCATCTTGCAGAGGAATGGCCTGCCACATACCCCTTTCCCGGAGAAGTTACTTTTGCCGTTGAAGGACTTTCTGAGAGAAGGTTGTTTTTGCAGCCATTACTGAAATTGATATGCATTTCTTCTAAGTCAAGTGTTCTAAGTAAGTGTCATTGGAACATTTTTATGTTGATGTTTTGGGTAATCTTTTGTTGAAATGGTGAGTCAAGTTGATATGTGTTGTTCCCATTTTATTCATTAGTTGTGATGTAAAAGTCCAGGGGTGTCAAACTCAAAAAAAAATTGGGCGCAACAAGGGTTTTAAATTTTGGGGGACCCAAAACAATCTATATTCATAGAAACATAAATTTATTTCCAGTAACGAATTACAATAAACATTAATAAAAAAATGAGAAAAATTTAATGTTTACATCCTGACACTTGACAACTGTTCTCCCTACTATTTTTTCCCATTTAGGAGAAATTTTGATTTTTATTATATATTTTTGCGTATATGGCTGGGGGGGTGGGTTTGACACCGTCGACTCTCCTTAGAATGAATGCATAATCCCCATCTGGTACTTGGGTTGTGCTGCCATCTAAAAATTTAATTCCTGTGTCAACACTGATGAACCTGGGGAAAACAATTGGGGTTTTGGGAGGGTGGCAAGGACTTTTGGGCGTGTGTTTGAACTGGTTACCTTTGGGTCCAAAGTGCACACCTTAGATGACTGAGGCGAAAAGATCCCCATTTGCTGTCTTAAGTGCTTTTTATTCCCGTCCTTTGTTTTTAAAATTGCATCAGAAAGCCTGCTGCAAAAGGCCCGAAAATTTTTTTTCAGGTGGTTGAATATCT
>BMAV01026890.1:0-11782 GCA_019973955.1 Trichonephila inaurata madagascariensis
AAGTACTTTGTTTACATTTTTCACCATTCAAATGGGCGTGGCCCAGTTTCAACGATTACTTAAAAGTAGGTTTTAAGGGCTTCTAATTGCCCTAGAGGTTAAAGTAAGGAATTTTTAGAAAGGTTGAAATCTACAATTTGAATATGTAAAAATCTCAAATTGTCAAAAAAATAAGATTTTAGCTTTCCAACACCCCTTAATTTTGTTAGCATCTTCAAGAACTAATCCTAATATACATGATTGAGGGGGGGAGAGGTACAATTTCAAAAGCCACATTAAGTAAATATTAACGGTTTAATAATTATTTAGAATTAAATGTTTTAAATTGCTTATTTTTATTTTATGCCAAACTGATTGAACCTGTAAAAAGTTTATTAACAATGGGACCTAGGTAGTATTTTTTGTCTTTTTTTTATTGTATTATTTTTAAATTTCCACTACACAGATTTGCATCAAAAATGTGCTATTTGCGTGAAAATACCATAATAAGCTAATAAGTAACAATTTTTTCACCTTTTTTTCTTAAATTTGGAAAAATTGGAAGTGGCACGCATTATTTTTTTCATTAGGTAGTGGCACTCTTCCCAAAAAGGCTTGGCCACCTCTGTTTTATACAAATGGTATATAAACTAATCTTCAAAATATTATTGTTTTCCTTACAGTACTTGCTTCATTTCACTTGTATAGTGCAAGCAGCGTGCGTTTTCCAACCCAGAGAAGAATTGTTTGTCCATCTTCTGACGACCTTTGCATCGAGATTACATCTTGTCCTGCTGCCTTGACCGGATTCCGGGCAGGAAAACAGCCGAAACTTTGCGGATGGAGAAAGGAAGTTCCACAAGTTTGCTGCCCACAAGATAACGAAAAAGAAGATGAACCACCACCAGACGTAGAAGAGCAAAACAAAGCACACAAGATCAGTTCTATCAGTCCTAAAGGTGATTCAACAATTCTGATCTGTTTCCTCATTGATTGTCTATGTACATTTTACTTTTTTGAGGAACCGTATACATTAAGAATTATGACACATTTTACCCCAAGAAATCAGCTAAAAAATTAGTAAAATTCGAACAGAAAAGTGATTGGCAATATTGTAACTTGAAAAGGAATTCTTTATATATATAACCCTCTTTATTTGATATTCCAAATACAGAGATGCAAGAAACAAGGTCTTATGCGCATTGCAACTATACTTTTATAAAAGTCTTTTTAATATTTTTTAGAGAATAACTTTTTTTTAAAAAAGTTTCTTTTACGCAACGTCAATTCAATTCAATATGAATGTAGTAAACTATAAATTTTCTTAATAATTATTGAATTGTTATATTGTTTAATAATTTCTATCTTGACAGGGATGCGTACAAATTTTGTAAACAATATATAGAATACTTAACTATCTTAATTTTAATACGTAGTGTTATTTGGATTTTTCTCGTTTTATAATCAGTATATCTTGTTTTTTTCCTCATGAGCATTTGTGGCTTTTTCCTGGTTTATTTAGGTACGAAACACTACTTTTTTAAAAAAATTTCGTTTGAGTTATCTTTAACGTTTTACTTCAAATTTACGCTTAGGACTTAAGTGACACTTCTTTATAAAGTATAACTGTACTCGTCGAAAATATATCAACTGAATAAGTAAGATTAATTTAAAGGAAGTGCACTATGGTCTTAAAAAAAATCTCTTAAGGTATCCGACTACGTTTGGAACTGCTATTTTGTAAAAGCGTATAAGCGATAGCGTAAGCGTAAAGCGATAATTTTTATGATATTTAGTATCACTTAGATTAGAATACATGTATAAAATTGTTTTAAGAATATTATTAGAACAAGAAATTATTTAAATGTAATATTTTGGCAAAAAATGAACTTAGAACTACCTATTTTCAAAACATTCTCCTTTTATGGAAAATACTTCTATAACAATAATATTTTGTTCTGTAAAGCAAAGATTTCTCCAGAGAGTCTGAACTATGATTTTTGTAAAATTCACATTATTTTATGAGTAACTACCAACTGAAAAAATTATCGGTGTTTTTTTCTTAAATTTTCTCCCCTCTGTTGTATTAAAATATGGATAAATCCACTTCTAAGTTATATAATTCAAAAATCCTAGTTCAGGCTCTGTACAGAGGTCTGAGCTATATAAAGGCAAAATATTATGATAATAGAAGCATTTTTCACAAAAGGAGAGTATTTTGAAAATACATAATTATGTTCATTTTTTGCCAAATATTGCATCTAAATAATTATTTGTTATAATAATATTCTTAAAACAATTTTATACATATATTCTAATCTAAGTGACACTAAATATTATAAAAATTATCCATTTATACGCTTTTGCAAAATAGCAGTTCCAAACGTAGTCGGATTACTTAAATAAATTTTTAGAATTTAAAACAACTGTAATGAAATTGACATTTTCTTATTGATGCATATGAAAATCAAAAATTATCGCATCATTACCTTCTCAATTTAAACTGTATGGAATATATAACAGTAAACGGCGGGTCTTCAGTGGCAATAGGGCTTGAATTCATAACACATTGGTCATGAGTTCGTGGACATAACCACTAGCTACCGTGGTCACATGTTTTGGCGGAACCCAGATTTGAACTCAGGAATTAACTTTAATTTTGCCCTCCATGGAGCTTTAAACATTAATTACAAAGCGCGACAACCCTGTTAATTTATCAGAAGGAAAAAGGATTTATAATTGGAGGTTTAAATAATTTCGCCAAAATGATTCCTTTTATAAACGCAGATTGAAAACTTTTCTAAAACTCTTTTGAAAAGTTACAAGGACAAAAGGGCAAAATAAAGCATCAGAACGAGAAAAAATTCTCTGTTTTAAGCATAGAACTCTGAGCAAATTAATTAAATTTAATTCGAGCCCCAATACTATGTATATTTACAAGAAGGTTGTCATGTTCTTGTTTCTCTCAAAATACCGTTCAATAGAACTAATTTAAGAAAATATTTTGAATTCATTTTAGAATAATACAAGAATGGGATACTTTATCTATTCCTATTTAAAATATTATGAAGGAGGCATTAAAATACTATTGTGCTTTTAAGTAACATTATGCGTTTCTTTCTAATATATACAGGGTGTTTTTTTTTAAGCTGACACTATTCATAGCCACCTGTAGCTCGACCTAACAACCGCAATGGCACCAAACTTGGTATGTAGACTAATGTTGACGTGGGAAATAGGATTCGTGGGAAAAAATAGTTCCAAAAATCTCCAGTAGGGTTGATAAGGATGCTGTACAAAGCAAAGTTTTTCAAAAAAAGAAAAGAACAAGAACACATTCAAAACAGCAATGAGATGTTAATTTAATTCACTTTATTTACTTTCTTGGGGAGGAATTCGATCACATTCAGCATAACTGCCACAATCACCATGCATTATCTGCATATTTCCTACTACCGTACGCAACAAATCTGAAGAAGTATTTCCCACTATCTGTGATATGTGTACCAACAATGGTTCCCTGGGATCCATCGACGATTATAGTTGCAATATCTGTTATCATTTCTTCTGATACAGGGTATACGTCCTCTATCTGGACGAACTCTGTCAGTGACTCTGCTTCTCAATCATTCCTATCAAAGCATTAAGCGATAAAGCCCCCTTACGTAGCTTCTGCTGGGTTGTAAGATAACAAAAAGCTGTGGATGATTAAGATAATACAACTTTACCAATAATACGCTTTCTGGTAATTTGAGTGGCATATTCACTTGAGTTGTCCCACTTCAGATTAGAATACTATGGATTCTTTGGAGCTGTCTACATGTTTTCATATCCCAAATTGCTGGCGCGATTGTCGCATTTGAAAGCATAAATTTGTATTTTTCTTTGATACCTGAATACTGCTGAATGTTTTATGTTGATTCTCGTTTTGATAAGCTATAACAGCGCCATGAATACGCCCATCGGCGATTATTGGAACTAATCATATTTTAAGGAATTTTTTTTTCTTGTCATTAGTCTCCCTGAGCAGGCTGATATATATATAACCTTGCCAAGCTCCCCTCAACTTTCCAATAGCCTTACCCTTACTGATTCTGAAGCAATAGCCAGACGTAAACTCATCTCCCATTCAGAGAGTTAAGAAGCACTTCATTCCAGATCTTAATTGTAACCACGTAATTTCAACCACCATAGCCACACTACGTACAAAACACTTTAAAGGGATGAAAATATCCCCTGATGGCCAAAGAAATTAAAACACCCGTTCTAACTATCCTATCATTCAACTTTCTTCAAACAATAATTTTATATAACTGTCCTTCCATACTGCCTAAACTCTACAACACAGACCTAGACTCCACGGACCATCAACTGCTTTATTTTCCAAAGGTTGTCGACATAGCAAGGACCTTTTTGGAGGCTAGGTTGCGTGGACAAGCCTAGTACTGCATGGACAAGACAACAACAGCAACAACATTAGTCTCCATGCCAAATTTGGTGCCCTTGCGATTGTTAGATAGAATTACAGATGGCTTCGAATAGTGTCAGTTTTAAAGTAGTCACCCTTTGTATTAGGTTTCTAGGTATTATACCGTCGACCAATTTTGCCCAGTCAAAAAACGTCGCCAAATGCTGCAATATACAGCCAATAGTGGAAAACGTTCTCCCGCATGTACAAACATAGTAATAACAAAAAAGACAGAATTTGGTGACATTTTTTGAATTGGTGATGTCCTTTCATTTGGCGAAATTGGTCGATGATTCTTTTACACTATGTATTTCTTGATTCAATCATTTTACACGCTAATGCGAAATTGTTCTAATTCTTTCATTTTAAATTAATTAATATTTATGATTGTTTGCTTAATTGATTAAAACCTGATGCCTTTTTCATAGGTTGCGGCATTAGAAGGCTAGTTCCTGAGCAAATCCTCCCCCCAATTCTCCTTGATGTCACTGGTCCACCAATAGATCTTGAGCCTCGAAGAGCGACTGAGGAGAATTCAAGTTTTCCTTTGGTAGATCCATCGGGAGTTTTTTCTATACAGTATGCTGTAGGAGGGGGAACTGCAACTCAAAAATGGCCGTGGATGTTAAGTATTTTTCATCCTTCTTTGTAAGCGTTTTGAATTTCCTCATGCATTCTCATGCATCCTCATGATTTAGAGTATTTTATCTTTGGTGTATTATTGATGCCCGTGAGCTTACGAAATCAAAAATAATGATATGATTTTCCGACCAAAATATTCAATGTTAGCCAAATATTCATCATTACGAGGACACAGTACGATTAAATTCACAAAAATCGGTCAAAAAATCAAATCTAATTTTTTTTAGCCTAAACTATTCTTTATATACATTTCTATAACCTCACAAAATTTGAAAGTTCTAAACTTAAAAAACCCAGAATTATGATAGCTTTTGCGTTCGTTTTTATTCACATCCCTGTGACAAATCAAAACTTTAAACTGACTTAGCTCAGAAAGGTAAAATAACTAGTTTGTCTTCATTTAAAATACTAAGGTTTTTTTTCTGTTGTACCTAATGCTTTAAAAATTTTTTTACCTATTGCTAATAGTACATGTAACAAAAGTTGGTATGCATTTTTGAATCAAAGCAATACTTATTTTTTAAAAAAATAATTTAACTCAAAATGTGTGCATTTTTTAAGAAATTTTCAATAAACATTGATAAAAAGATGTATTGTACGAATATCAATCATGTTATCGCAAAACCCATACCAACCTTTGTTATACATAGTTTGACGTACTTGTAAATCAAGTTTTATGCGTGTGCGTACAATTTTTAGTAGGAGTAGCATTTTAAAATCATAAGTTTCAAGTTTTTCCCTTAAAAAATTAAATGGTTAGCTTTTTATGAAATTTTGAGCGCAAAATCTGTTTTACATAGTACACACACATAGGAGGTAACCGAAAGTATTTTGAAAATCCTTAAATTAAAAATTTTTGTGTAATTCTTGCCCTGCCCCTTAACTAACTGGAGATTCTTTTTTAAGCTTTCAAAATGCGAGCAAAGGATGCTTGAAAAAAAAATCCAAGGTAGATTTAATCACCGGCCATGACTTTCATCCTAGTACGAAAATTATGGATTCTGCTTACTTTTCTGGCGAAACAATATTGTGGCAGGAAAGGTCGTTTGTGGATCAAGGGTGATTACTTTTTCAGTAATGGTAAATGTCAGGTGTTTTGAACCTCTACCTGATTATTACCTTTATTTTTGTTGTATTGTAGAAACATAAAATTGCTAATGGCAACAATCGAGTTTTTATGTTGTTCTAATTAGAGTGTGATAGTAAAAATAGCTCTGAGTTTTTTTGGGGGGTTTTAAGAATTAATTATTACTAATTAGAGAATTTATATTTATTAGAGTTTTTTACGCCATTTATACTCTTTTTGAGTAATATTTTTGAGAAGTTAAAATAAGAGATTAAACATACTAATCAAGAGTTCTTCTGATTCGATATTCCAAACGGAACAGTAAACAACATTTGATCGCCAAATGTCACCAAGTCATTTAATTTAACGACAAAATAGAAGACTACAAAACCAGAAGATTTAGAGAGGATATTGAAGAAATCCCAGAAGGTTCTACAAGATTCTTACCAACCTGTAAGTAGGGCGATGCTGAGAAGCAACAAGAGAATCAAAGCTTGACAGAGATTTGAGACACAGATATCGATTAGCATGATTTTGAAACAAAAGATTGATTATATTTATTTACTTTCTTACAGGTTGCAATATTTAATGGGATTAATAAGAAACAGCTTTGCGGTGGAACTGTCATCGATGAAAGGCATGTTATCACAGCTTCACACTGCTTTGTAGGCAAAAGGTAACTAGATTCATTTCTTTCTGAAAATTAGCACTTTTTTTTTATCATTCTATGAATTTAATTAATGTTCACCGACCCTCTGGAGTGTCGTGGTGGTAGGAGGATGTTACAGGTCGAATCCCTGACGTGTAGGTTGCGTAAGACCCTTGTGAGGTTCGTAATCTGGAGCCGTGAGAGGTCATCGTGGGTGCTAGAGCTTACAAGCAAATCTGGAAGCTGGTCAGAACGTCAGTCTGATAGTTAGTCAAGGAGTGTGTGGGTTTTTAATTTTTGTCTCTCTTTAAAGGCGGAATATGTCACACCTTCAAAAGAGACACATGGAACAGAATCATTTGATTACCATTCGGCCATTGGCCCTTGTCACCCCTCGTGTGGAGGACTTTGAAACCGAAAATTGGCGTGGGAACAAAGCCAGTCACTTATCTATCGGCTTGATCATAGGGAAGTTAAAGGTTGACTTGTGCCCTCGAACTTAAGCATCGGTATTGTCTTGTCTTGGGTACTTTATCACGTGTAACTACATGACCATTAGAAAGTCATTTGTTCTCTTACAAAAAATTGGTCTTTTGGTGGAGACAGCCGCAAGAATAATGTTTTAGAAAAAGAATAGCTTGGGCCAAATTATGTCCAATGAATGAAATTCGAAGGAACGCCCTCTTCCTCCTGCTTGGGAGTCCATTTCTACAAAATTCGTTTTCATCTTATCTCTACTCATTAAAAGAAGCATGTCTACCAAATCTCAAGTCTGAAGGTCTAATAGCTCAAAGATGCGAATTCATTATTTATTACAACCCTGTAACATCCCCCATCTTCTTGGGAATCGATTTTTGTAAAATCCGTTCTTAGCGGATTACTATTGAACAAAAGAAACATCCTTGCTAAATGTCAAATCTGCAGGTTTAATAGTTTCCTCATTTATATAGATATATAAGGATTTTTTACTTTAATGTTCTTGCACAAGGAATTTTCTTTAATTCATTTTTTCCTGAACCTTTCAGGACGTCACACGATACTTAATTCCCTCTTTTTTTTTATCAGCTTAATTAGAACGTAGAATCGTAAATTCAGTTTTTCAAAGAGCGCCGCGTCCTCGGATTTCGTGGTGAGGTGATGCAATATTGCATTAGCCACTGGGTGGTTTGAATCAATCAGAGCGATATGATTAAGAAATCACGTGAATAAAGAACTTAGTCGAAACGCCCTTAATATAAGTGTATAAGCAGAATTCTTTTGGATTAACCCCTTAGCTTGTTTGCCCGTACAACGTACGGGCTACCTAAAGCTGGCCACAAACGGTTTGCCTGTGCGCTGCAAGGGCGCTGATATTTTCTTTCTACCCTTGATTTGAATATATTTTTCAACCTTATAGTGAGATTATTAGTTCTAGTGTTTTTAAGAGATATAGTTTGTCCACGCGGTACTGAAATACTTCTCACCTGGGATTTTCTTTGTGATGAAGGCGGGAATTTTTCATTGAAGGCAGAAATTTAAAAAATATTCGATAAAAAACAGTGATTGGCAATGTAATGTGCAATTTGTTGCTTGAGAAGAGATGAAAATGGAAAGATAATCTGGAAAAAGCCTATATTATATCTGCCCCATTGCTTCAAATTATGTGTGTATATATATACATATGCACACACACACACAAAATTGTTACAACCGTTTGAAAAAGAGGTACAAACAGGACATTTTTTTTTTTTTGTAAGTTTGAGAGAAATTCTTTCACAAGAGGTATATAATACATTCTTCTTAGCATGCCGAGTGTACTTATAAAAAGTAAACATTTAGGGTTTTTTTGTGTTGCCCAATTATTAAATAAAAAATAGTGTGAAAACTTTAAAATTGAAAATTAAAATAAAATGTTTAAAATTTTCTCATTTTGTTAAGTATTATGCTTAGTTATATTCAATTTAAAAATATGTCCCTTTCTGGAACATTTTGGGCGAAAAAAACTTGATCGCTTAAGGCAGAGGTACTCAACCGTTTTTCCAGCCGGGCCGCACACATATGGTAGATATTTCATGTGGACCACAACATGAGGATTAATGGAAAAAGCGTTATAAGACCAAGGCAATATTCGACACAAAATGTGGAAAATCGTTCAAAATATTAAAACGCATTTTTTGTTTTAATACTATATTAATCTCAATTAAACACACAAAAAAAGTTTTTGGTTTTATGCATTTTTTCCTGAGTTATAGGATAGTTTCGGTTTCCTTTCAACCGTGACCAAGCTTCTAGATTACATTCTACTGTCATACAAGCCTAGCTACATTGCCGTTTGATATATCTTGAGTTTTTTCTCCTGACAAAGCCTCTCTTATTTTTATTTCGAATATTAATTTATCAAGTGCAGAATGGCAGTAAAGATGTGTTTCGACTGAATTCCAGACTGAAATCAGTGTTATTTGTTAATAATTGAAACTTAGTTTTACCCATAAAATAGTCTTTACTCCAGTTCAGTTCACTATTTCATTGTTTTTTGTTATTACCAACCGTTACAGTTATAAAAGGGGTAAAAATCTGGCCATTCGTACCCATGCGACATCGACAACAAAATTGGTATATCTGATTGCTTGATTGATAGAATTTCTCGCTACATTTTTTATACAATGTTCTTAAATAACTGAATTTTTTAGTGCAATGGGCCATCAGTGGGCCACTCCGAAATGCCCCCGGGTTGCAGGTTGAGTATCGCTGGCTCTCTCTTTTGTTCGTCATAAGCTTTGCTTCCGAGTCTTTGTTGTTGCCTTTATGCGATAGAGTTCTTTTATAATGAGCCATCTCGAAAATCCTCATAAATTAATTAATATTTGTAATCAACATATCGTCCAAAGTATGTCTTCCGACCAAAACTACATAATATATGAAGAAGCTGCAATCTTCGTAATGAGAAAACACATACACACACAATATAAGAGAAAAGCAGCGCGACTCACTCATTACGAGATCTCTTCAACTATTAGACCCACAGAGACTTGAAATTTAGCAGGCGCGTTTCTTTTGTTAAATATAGGTCTGATAAGAACAATTTCTGCTTAAATAGAGTCGGAAGAAGGTGAAGATTTTCTAGCTTAATCTCGCAACGTCCAAGCCCCGCCAAAAGAGAGAAAAAAATTCTTTCTCTTTCTCGCTGTCCTGTTTACCTTTCCACTCCATCTTTTAAAACTATCGAGCAGGACTGATTCCTGCTCCTGGAATTCCCTTTCATTCCTGATTCGAAAGAACATAGCCTTTCGCACGGTGTTCTTGAACACTGCCCCAAACACCACTAATGCATTCAGGACAAAGTTCAATCTGGCCCTCACCCAATTTAGTGCCACACGTCGAAAATTCATTCGGATAGATCATAAATCGGCATGTCACTCCGACGCATAATGCACATTTCTTGGCATTTCATCTCACAAAAGCGGACCATCCTTTCTACACATATGTAGCAGGGTCACGCGCTAAATGAACAAATGAATAGACCCTTTAAGCTGACAACAGGCCCGACCTATCTATTGCTATTTCTGAAGAAAAAAGCCATTAAGTGAGTCTTTTCGTCAGGGATGCCGGGAAACGGGGTAGCGAACTGTTGATCAACGAAGAAGCTAGGTTGCATCAGATATCGATGTTGCCGTCTGCTGTGGCAGAAATAAGCAACCAAAAAACGTTAAAAAAATATACCGTCAAAAGAAACATTTTTAATGCAGGGAATACATAATTCTTTTTCAATTCCTACTATTTTATTTCAAACTCTCTCTCTCTATATATATATCTTGTTCAAATTTTCAGTCGTTAATAAAATACTTTTTATTCTTCCACTCTAGTTCAAATACATTTTTTTTAAACTTGTAGCGGATGACACTGGATGTTAATACAGTTTTTTCAAATATTAATTCATTAATTAATGAATAATTAGTAACAAACAAAAATAATAGTCCAACACCATGTATAAAAAGGAAAATCGCTCGTTGTGTCTCTGTAGCGCAATGAATTTCTAATCCGAAGGTCTTGAGTTCGAATCCCATCTGGGATGGCCTAATTTCTGAGAATGAGATTACTTTTTACTATACTATTTTATTGGAGTAATTAAATTTAATGAATGAATAAATAGTAACAAACAAACAAAAATAGTCCAACACCATGAATAGAAAGGAACAGGGGCGTAGCTACCACCGTATCAATGATACGAGGCCCCAAACTACAGGGGGCCCAACATATATAACTACAATACCACTAACAGGGCTTTTTTTTAAAGAAGGGCCTCGATGGAGTTTTGATATGGGGCCCACTCAGAACTAGCTACGCCAGTCGAAAAGAAAATGGAAAATCGCTTTCTATTTAGCCACTTAATATTGTGATTCTGTGATATGCATGTACATATTTATATGAATTGTAATTATTTAATAAGAAGTAACTAAAATAAAAATTTTCTTTGTCGAGCTAAGTAGGAATTGACTTCAATTATATATATTACTTGTTTTCTTTATTTTTAGTCTTAATCCGAACTTGTACACAGTGCAAGTTGGCGAAATCCATCTGAACGAATCGAACCCCCGATACGAAGTCCAAGAAATCAAAATGCATGAAAATTATCGCCCCCGCTATTATTACTACGACATTGCCATCATACGACTCACCAGACCTTTGCCAGAGGACGTGGTCCCAGCTTGCTTGCCAGGAGAAGACATGACACTTGAAGGAGACAATGTCACGGTGTTAGGATGGGGAGATTTGTCCTTCGGTAAGTTTGTGCGATTAGTTCAAAATAAGAAGCGTCTTAGAATAAAAACATGCAATTCTTTCCTACAGAAAAGCATCAGGAAAAATAAGTTGCGCAATGAGCTACATTAAGAGTATACATTATACCTAGTCGAGTCATAAGTTCTGATACAATTTTATAAAGAAGTTAACACAGTGCTTCTCAAACTTTCAACATTTGCGACCCAATATTCAATCATAA
>BMAV01026891.1:20820-39000 GCA_019973955.1 Trichonephila inaurata madagascariensis
TTTCTAATTTTTAAATTGGAACAGATAACAATTAAAATGCAACGTTTATTTATTTATTTATTTTTTTTATTTTTTGCTTTATTTCTATTTTGCTTCCTTTAACTAAATTTTTATAATTTTTTTAAAAATAATCTTTTATTCTTGATTTTTTGAAAGGCTCACGCCCCCCTCATAGGGTTATCACGCCACCTTAGGGGGCTCACACCACAGTTTGAGAAACCCTGGCTTAACTGACAATACAATGCTGGAAGTTTATATATCTCTTTATGGAGACCACACTTAATGTATATACTAAAAAAATACCCTTGCGAACGCCCATCCGGTATAGTGGTTAGCGACGCTGACTGTTGAGCCGTTGGGCCAGGGTTCGAATCCCGGAGAACACATGGATGTTGGCAAATGTATAGTGCCTTTGTGGCATGGAGGTAATTTAAATAGCCATCGAGCATCAAGTCCTCTCTTGAGGTTGGTGGAAGGGGAAGAGAGGTGGGAGATCACTGATCATCTCCAGGGTATACTCCCTTAAAACTGGGGTGAAAACGAGCCAAATCATTCTATCACATGTATGGTGCACAAAGCTCCAGGTAACGACAGGCGTCACTTAGCCCTTAACCATGATTAATTTCGTGTACCTTGATCTGGTCTTTGGCGATCAGGTGGCAATATTAACAACAACTAAAAAAAAAAACTGTCTTCAATCAATTACATATAAATGTTAACTGGACGGGTTTTTTTTTTTTTTTTTTTGTTAATTTCACAGGATTGAGTTCTTCCTTTCAGAATGTCACTAACTCATTTCTGAACTTATAAATATCATAAACACATAAGCATCAAAACTTATTTCTTTTAAAAATATTAAAATCCAGAAATATTGCTTAACTTGGCATGTATACAGGGGAATTTAAATGAAATAAGATTAAAAATATTCATTAGTTAAGTGATGGAATAAATGCATACATGTATTGATGCTGATCCCATGTATAAAATATGTTTGAAAATCTAATTTAGTAAGGAGTATTGAGGAATGCCATAAATCCAAGAACACGTCATTAATAATTCTTACTTAATATCACCGATATGTTAATAAAAACTAAATAAGGGCACATTTTTAACTATATATATGCATTTTTTTATTAAATATACAGTGCATTTTTTGAGAAACTATGGTACTGAAATATTTTTTCATGTTAAAAGCTCTTGCAGAAAAAAATATATATTCATTAAAATTGAGTTAATTAAAGTGCAATTTGTATACGTTTATATGTATCTATGCATGCATTTAATAAAATTCAAAAAAAAAAAATAAAAAACATTCACAGGAACTTAATGAAATTTAATACAAAAATTACAAGGTTTTTGAAAAAAAAAACGTTTATTCAATTTTGGAAAAATAATCTGAAAGTTTTATTTGCATTATCTTTTTTAGTACAATTGTCAACATATTGTACGATGTCGTCTATTTCTTTACTCCTTTCACCATTGGAAAGTGCGTCTAAATAACAGGGCATACTTTTCATGATGTTACTCATTTCGGATGACGTAAGAACAGGAGCTGCAATATACAATGGATTTTCATCGTCGGAATCTGTATCACTGCAATTTTTTGAGATTTGAACAGACTCCAAAATGTTTTTTTCTGCCGTAATTGTGGTTGTACGCATATTGTTATCATCTACTGCAACGAATTTCTCTGATTATACAGTAGAAAAGTCCAAAAAATAACACATTTTCTCAAATATTTCATTAAGTGTCTGGTATTTTCCGTTAAATACAATAGAGTAATATAAAAGCATATACATTCAAATACATTTTATTTACACTATTTTACACAAAATTCGTAACTATATAATAAAATACAGTAACATACGTTTAACACGAAAATGCTCAAGACGAAATATAGGCTAACACGAAATTATACCACAGTCTCAAAAAATTACTATGTATTTTCATGAATTTTGTTCTCTTAACACGAAACGAAAATCGCTTAACATATAATTGGGAATGGACAAAATATGGGAATCACCACCGTATTACATTGTTCTATTGTATTATTAAAATAATTCATTACAGTAGATGATCATAATGTGTGTACAGAACAAATTAGAGCAGACAAAGATTTTTGGAGTTTGTCCTAGGCTCAAAAAATATCATTGATGCAGATTTCGAAGATAAAAATGAAATGAATAATGCGACTCATGTTCCCATATAATTCAAAATATGGAAAATCATGAAAAGTATGCGCAGGTATTTAGAAGCACATTGCAATGGTGAAATGAATAAAAAAGTGAATGATACAGAACAATTTGTTGATGATTTGATGTCAAAAAATTGTAATGAAAAAATCAGTTTATTTTCCAAAAGCTCAAAAAATTTTTTTTTTTAAAAAAAAAAAAAAAAAAAAAAAATTGAAAATTTTGTATTACATTATTTTTGGGTTAAAAAGTTCTGGGAATTTTTTCGTTCCATTGATTTTTATAAAACATGCATCAATGACATAAAAAAAATAAAAAATTATGCAAAATAAAATATTTTAATAAACTTATTTTGTTGATATATGGGGTTTTCTTACGATACTTTTAACGCCAAAACATAGTTCAGTCAATTCATTTTCTTAAATGATTTTCAGTGTAGATTGTCGGGAACTTTGTAACCCTGATAACCAGTATTTCATCTTAACAGTTTTCGCGTTAAGCGTATTTCACTGTATATTAAAAAAGTAGATGGGATAATACAAAGTTTTTTTTTCTATCTAAGCGTAATTATTTTTGTTGAAAATTTAGATGGGATAAGGATCAATTTATGATCTAAATAATTTAAATGTAAAGATGATTTCTGTGAATGTTTAAATCAAAGAATACGTCATATTTCGTATAAAAAAAAACAATATAACCACTGAAATGGTAACAAAGTCTGCTTTATGCATAGATATCCCTGGTGTAGTTCTATAAAAGTTATGGTGCCAGCTCAGGTGTCGTCCACGTCACTTGACCATGGTTCAAAATTACGCGGTCCGTCGCCAAAAGCCCTCGTATAGCTGAACAGTGCGACGTTAATATTCAATCATCATCATCATCATCTATAAAAGTTATCCACTCGGGTTTCTTATTTTCTTTTATGCGAGTATTTGAAAAGACAGAATTCTCTAGAGAAATCACTGCAATTTTTGCGTAATAGAGATTTTGAATGTATATTTGTTACAAAAGGCAATTCCGGAAAAAAAATATATTACATTGCTGAATGTCAACAGTTTTTTACTTGATTAGAAATTCTAATTTACAATTTCCCAACTAATATGGAAAGATAAACACTGTGAATGAAGATATCAATACGTTTAACAATAAGGAGAGATAAGTGAATATTTTTTTGCAATATAAAAATGAGTTTTTTAATTTCAATTAACATCAAAAACAATGTGTTAACAATAATTTTTTTTAATTCTGAGCTTATTAATTATACTTACGCATTTGAATTTAAGGAACTTAATTTAAGTCTCTGAATATTTATGTATTTACAACGAATTAAAATTATGCATGCATTAAAATGGTATGAAAATGTATGTAGATCTTTTGCTCGTATAAAGTAATTAATTGAATATAAAAATGCGTTCTGTGTGTTAAAATAATGTTTATTTCTATTTCGATAAAAAAATATCTTTTTTTTATTCTATAAAAGATAAAATAGAGTAAAAATTATATTTATATTTATAAAATATAACCATTAAAATTGGAAATGATAAACTTTCATTAAAATTTTAAATTTAGCGCTGTGTCTGAATATATTACTGTAAGGTAAAAATATAAGAATTTTTAAATATTTTAAAATACAGATTTCGACAATGCAACCTATTGTTTTGGTAGGAAATGCATTTTTTCTCATTTATTTTCATTATTCTTAAAATTAAAGTACGTAATTTTATGAATATTTTTTTTTATTTCTTCATGAAAACTAGAAAGAAAATGATAAAAACATTCCGTAACTTAATGTCTGCAATTCGAAATTATTTACTTTATTAGACTCATTGCATTTTTGTCACATATAGTATTTGAAAAGAATTTGGCTGCCTGGTGAAATATGCAAATATTTATGATAATTTACATAATTTATTCAAATATTTGTATGTCATTAGTGCATAGTTTTTTTTTAAAAATATGTTTCTCTTTATTGAGAAATATTTTTTTAAAATAAATTTTGCCTTGTTTTAAAAAGTTTGTGAACATTTTTATTGGAGGAAGTAATTTACACAAACGAGTATATTTGATGTGTGTAAAGTCAGATAAATCAGTTTTTGTTGGTTAACATAACAATATACAGAAAAGATAGAAAATACTTCTTACAAATGTATAATACCAATCATAACAAAACTAAGTTATGCAATTACTTTAACCTCTATGCAATAGGTATGAGAATCTTAGTAGAAACTGATCTTAAACAGTAGCCACTCATAATACATTGTAAGAATATCAAACGGTGAAACAATTATGGAAATATTCGAGATTTCAAGTAATAAAAGTACATTTTACATTCACATACATACAGTTGTAAGTAATGGTCTTAATGGAATGGGGAGTTTTTTGGTTCAATATAATATAATTAATTTTAAAAAAAATTGCAATTTTTTTAACATAGCTAGTCTAATTGTTGTTAACCTTTCATCCCTTCAGTGGGTCAATAAATAAGTACCAAGCTTGCTTTGAAACAAAACATTGGGTGTTTCGCCTCAGACTGACCACTTGACCGAAATATCAGCACATACACCCCAGTGTCTAACGTCACGTAAACTGAGATATGCACAGTAATCTTTTGCTCTCATGGGCTGTTGCATCATTGATTTGAGTTCAGATTAATTGTTGTGAAGCAGTTAAAAGAAATTGATTATTGAAACACACAAAAGCCTTATCTACACATATTTTTATATAGGTTCATAATGTAAACCTGATTTTCTTCAAATAGAATACACATTTTATGGAATTCACACAATTTTCTTTACAACGGAAAAAAATGCTAGGTTTATTAAAGACCGATATATATCTGAATTCATTATTTTCTCCCCGGAAAATATCCACTTAAATACATCAAATCATGAGAAAGGAAGAGGGGGAAAACATCTTTCTTAACGACGGGCCGCATAAAGGCAGCACTTAAGGTTAAAATCAATATTTATGATTTTTTTTTAAATATGTTAAATATACTCTTGTCATTTCGGGCAGTAAATAATGAATATGTGTAAAAACATATACATAATAAAATATTTAAAACATGAAATATGATTGTCAGAAAAGAGTTATCATTTTATTAAAGCATATATTTTTTCTTCTTTTTTTATTACTTTTGTTACATATCCTCACATTTCTTTGTAGATGTACATAAACTTGATAGTCTATATGTTTTTAAAATTCAGTTTCAAGTGTGTATTTTTAAATAAATTAGCTGGTGGAATGATATTTTGAATAATGTGTTTTTAAAGAGCCATGAATATGCAAATAGCAACGTAAAAAGTCTATTTTTTTCTTAAGTAGACAAAATTCTCATTCTTAACATTTACAGTATTTTTACAATTTCCTAATTTGAAGGAACCTATATCCAATGCGTACAATCTAATGTATTTTTATTATTACTAGACACTTTTCATAAAAACGTGTTAGATATAGCATACAATTTATAGTTGGAATTTATAAAATTAGTATTCTATAAAGTTTAAACAAACAGCCTTATTCTATGAAATCATTTATTTTAAATTTGAGTTTCTGTTCATGAAACAACTCAAAAAATGATAAATAGACTTTCCCGACATTTTCTTTTATTTTTAATGGTAAAAATATATTAGAAAATATGTTTTTTTTTATTAAAAATCACTTTTAACATAATAACTTTTTTAATGATGTTGAATTTTAAAATTTGGTGTATGTGATAACACGCTATTTCCCATATTTTTTATTTGATCTTCGTTTTAATAAATAACTGAACTGAGAGATTTTCTAACTTGTAAAATTTAAAAATAACACATAGCAGAAACTTTACAAGGAAAATAAACCTTTTTTGAAAATAAAACAAAGTAAATCAAGTTGTTTTTGAATAATAGTTTATTTGTAAAGCCCATTTTGCAATGAAAAACTAAATTCAATATGTTAAAATCCGCATATTCAATCTTCATAAAATTTGGTATTTTTAACTGGAATTATGTTTACAGCATATGCCACAAATATAAATGAAGGTTGTAAATAAGGTTTCTCCTTTTTCGGAATATATTTTTCGTCATTTTACATATAAAAATGCATATTTTTTATTTACTAATGATTTAAACTTGTTATACCGTTTTTGGAAGAGTTATGCTAATATTTAAAGTTAAAATAAATATTTAAATAACACATTAAAAAGTATTCAAACAATCTGCAAGGAAGAAAAAAATGTCAAATTTAATATTTCATTTTGCTTTCTGAAGAATATAATTCATAATATAGTATAATTCCTCTTTTTAAATTTTTCAGACAAATTACATTTTCAAAATGAAGCCACCAAACAAATTTCTAAAGAGAGCTCAAAAACCTTTTTTTTGTTAAATGAAACTTTAAAATCTTATATGTTTTATGTGCCTTTTAATGGGAAGAACTAGTTAAACTTCAAAAATAAACTTTCCTGTGAGTCTCAACTTTCTTCTTACTTTGGCTAAGTTTGGAACAATTTCATGCTTCTACAACGATTCTGCTCAAGATCTCTTAAATACTTATAGTGCTTCTAACAATTTATTTTATTCAAGGATAGCAAAGTATCTGGGACATTTTTGATGAGGAAAAAATTGTCTTTGAACACTCCATAATAGAAGGCATTGACACAATATCTTTAAGCATAGTTTTAATATTTTAGGAGTCCTGGCAGTACAGTTATACTTTGATGGTGCTGCGATTAATATATTCGTGTGTATTAGCGTTCTGTCTTAACTCAAAGTAAAGAAATTTGCAATACTTTTATTTTTTCATTTGTTTTCTTTTTTATTTGCATTCTAATTTGTGTCCATTCTTACATTTTACTTTTTCTTTAATGCCATGATTTCTTATAACACTTAATTTTCAGAAAAAAAGAATGATGATCACTGAAAAGAGAATACCTGAAATATCCTGCTTGACTAAATTTTTAAGAATACGTTACAGACATTAGTGAGCTGTGATGTATAAGGAACTAAATAATTTTCTCAATATTTTAATAAATAAGGTCTTAATTGTACGTCACACTCACAAACGATTTAAAAACGCTGTTATTCATAGATATAAGCATAATACATTTCAAAGTATGTTAGAAGATATTTGATCTATCTAGGAACATTATAATTTTGATATCTCCACAGTTTCACTATTTTTAAGTCACTTTAAAAGAAAGATGACATTTAAAATGATACATGTAGGAGGGAAATTTGGACAACTACTGAAAAAAAACTGTTTAAATTTGTTTCTGTAAGTATAATCATAATATATACATTTAAATTATACTTTCACACTCAGTTAAATTCCTTCGTAATAAATTATGTATAATACTTAAGCTCTAATGATGAAATTTATATTTAATATTTCCTGAATTAAAATAAGGCATGTGTTATTTGAAGACGAAGAGAACAATACAAATTTATTGGTTACTTTGTCTCCAGAGTAATATCACGTATTCTCAATTTATACACAAAAAATTAGTCTCAAAAGGAATCTTTAGAGTGATTCACCTAAACCAGAAGCACACGCTTTAAACAAGCGATACTCAACCTACGGCCTGCGGGCCGCATGTTGCCTACCGGACTTCTCTGAGTGACCTAGTCTCAACCCGTTGCACTAACAAATTCAATTATTTAAGAAAAATGCAAAAAAAAAAAAAAAAAATAGCGAGAAATACTATCAAACAATCAAATCAAATATATCAATTTTGCTATCGATGTCATGCGGGTACGAATTCCGTTAGAACTGTTTTTTTTCCTTTTGTAATTGAAACGTTTAGTGATAACAAATGACAGTCATGTAGCGATCATTTTATTGGTGAAACTAACTTTTAATTAGCTCTCAAGTCACCCAAGCAAAAAATACAGTAAGAAGAATATACATATTAAAATGATTAAAAGTAAGGCAAAAATTCCTATTTAATGAATAATAAATCCCGAAGTAACGAGTCATTTCATAGCTCGAATAAATCTATTAGTTTGTAATAGAAAAAAATTGAATTCTTTTTCAAATGACATTATTTTTTTGTCCCGAACAGAAAAAAAGTTTGTCTTGATTATTGCAAATTTCAATACTATTGATTTGTCGAAGACAATAAATAGCGATTTTGATGCAGAAATTTATTGATAAAGAAACTCTTATCAAAACTGTCACGTTTTGTAATGCTTTCCATTGTTTTAACATTGTGAACATTGTTTGGACGTAAATGACACAGTATTTTCTTCTCTGCATAAAGTCGGAAAATAACTCTTTCAAGTCAGGAATCAAAAAGATGTTTAGACATCTATTAGTCAGTGTCTTAGAATTTACAATGTATTAGTGCCTAGTAATTTACTAATAGTATTAAGGGGACTGGAAAGTAATGTCGTTTCTGCGTATGTCAATCTTTGTTAGTCAGCTCATAGTGTATTTCAAAGTCGTGCCAAATACATTTTATGGTTAGAGTGATTTGTTTACTCGTAATCATTTAAATTTTATTATTATTATTATTATTATTATTTTGCAGTTTATGGAGGAATGGCCAGCCAAACACCAGAACACGTGCATATCATACATTGCGTGCTTTTTGAGTTTCCCAAGTGTAGTAACGTAATAGTTGATACCAAACTCTTTTGCGATGTTTATCCAAATGCATTAGACTTTCGGAATTGCATAAGGTCAGTTTTTAAGTTCAAAGTGGGTAGTTTCTATCTTTCTGACTGGCATGTTTCAGGAAGACGAACAGATTTAGACATTGACTTATTAAATCCAAGTCAGATAAACTAGGGACTCTTAACCACCTTGGTCGACCATACAAGAACATATGTAGCAGATGGGTAAAGTGAGAAGAGCAGGTGTTGGATGCTGCATAATCTGCCCGAAGAAAACAAATCGGACCGATCCCCCAAATACAATTACTGTGCTTCAGTGGTACACTGCATAAATGATTTTTTATTACCTCATCACTTGGGAGTAAAAATTAGTCCTCTATGATAATCCGAAACTTAAAAGGCAGTGGTTTTCTTCTAAATTGCGCTTTTTTGTGTGCGTTGATGGAAAATTCACTGAGTGGTTCATTTTGAATTGCTGAAACCTGGACCAAATGTGAATGCAGACCCTTTATGTGTACAAGAAGATCGAGTGCATCAATATGTAATAGAAAAGCGACTCAACAAATGGTTTCGCCTTCATTTATCCACTAAACATAAATACTAAGAACGGCAAGTCGTAAGCAACCTACAAGTCGTGCAATTCTAGAGATTCTAGTACCGAAATTCACCCTAGATCCAATCCCCTTAGATCAGTAGCTTTTCCAATTAATAGCAAAAGTAAGTGTAGGTAGACTCCTTACATTTTTCAAAAGCAATGATATACTGTTACCACTTGATTACATTCCCTTCATGTCTTGCACAAACTCTTTTTGAAAAATGGATAATCATAATGTTTAGGACCAACGTATTGTATATATTTTTTATTATTTCTATATGATTATCTATAATGTAATTTATTTCAATACATTTTGCTTAAAGTTGAATGCCATAAAAATGTGTATTTTCTCTCTTCGGAATTTATTCATTTATGTTCATTAATTTCACATGTAGATACTGGTATCAGAGTGATGTAGTTGTACAATATTATATTTGCTGTTACTTTCTTCAAGGAATGACCAGAAATAATGAAGATGTTCATATGTGTACTAATTTAATATATATATATATATATATATATATATATATATATATATATATATTCTCTTCAAAAGTTGAAATAAAAACTAAATTTGTAAATTTATTTTTATTTTAAAACATTGAAAATAAAAACCTAACTTTCTAGTACATCTCAATATAAAGTATTTACAGGTAAACATATGATTCCTATAAAGGGATCGCTCAATATAGCAATATAGTTTATACAAATGATTTAAAATATTTACAGAAATATTTTTACTCTATCTAGAAGAATCCCTTTGTTATATGCAATCACTGCCGTAATTTAAATTTTTTATTTTAATAATTTTCTATTTATTATTTGTATCTCTGCTGTGGCAAAATAGATTTTTTGTACAAAATTACAATTATGGAAATATATTTCAAACTTAATCTTACGAAATTCACGATATCTTCCTTAAACAGGTAACTGCACCATTAATAATACAAACTGTTCTTTCTCCTTTCCTTTTAATGCACTTGATATTAATTTATTTATATCACAGAATCATATTAATCATTAAAGCGTTTATTTTAACAAAACATCCTTTTGAATCAACTTTAGAGGAAGATTTTCCAATCCCAGTAACAGCCCAAGCGTAATTTAAATTAGCCGTTAAATCTCCGCTACAACTAATTATTCATCTATGCATTCATAAAGATGCAAAAGTATAGTTGTAATTAATATACCAAACAGTACACAAGCTTAGCGTTAAAATTAACTGACCTGTGCTGAAGTTTAATTGCACTGCAAATTAATGCATAAGAATTTCTACGTTAGCTCTTTATTAGCTACATTTGCATGTGACAGTTAAATTTGAGTTATGGCACATAAATCTCACACATTCTATGAATATCTGTATTATAGTTTTATAAGTTTTCCTGCAGCATTTGTTTGACTATCACATTTTTCCGATTCGCGGAACTTAATAACTATTTTATGCATTTTATAAGTTTAAAATGTGTGGAATAATTTTAATTGGAAAAATTGCATTTCCTGTGAATTTTGTAAACAGGGATCGCTCATTTATCATTGATTAATATTAAATTACAAAACACCATTTAAAAGGCATAGTTGACAGGTATATATGAAGCAAAATCAAACTCTACATGGAGTAAAATCCCATAATCTATTTGCAAGGAATAAGAGACTAAACATTCACAAAAACTAAGTCATACGGGTTTCATTAACAAAAAGGAATATTACATTTTTTATTAATGTCCTGGATTTATAAAAAAAATATATATGAGAACTATTTGAACAAATTAATTGTTATTGACTTTTAAATAACTTTGCATGTTTGTATCTTCATACAAATGCGCTTAAACTTTTTCACCGTTTTTTGGAAACATTAACCCATATATGTATTATTGATATGAATTTCTTAAACACGAAGAAATAAATATTATATTTTTACTTATATATAGTTATTTCTAAACTTTACTTTTTATTTGATTTCTACATTACTAACTAAAATGAATAACTCGCAACTAATTAAATTTGCATCATTGATGATTCAATTTTAAAGAAAGGTGGATATGTACATATAAAATGAGAAAACAAAAATTAAGATATATATATATATCGTCGGTCTAATTATCAGACTGCGTAACTTCATCTGGGATGCTAATTTGATACAGTAGGGCTAAGCTCCAAGTTGTTGTTTTTGTTCGACAAGATAGGCGACAATATTGCAATATGGTTTACTTTGATATTTTTATCGTGTGATAATGTGGTTGCCATGGGGTTAACGTATAATAGTGTTTTTTTTTCAGCGGGATCTCTGCTCAGCAAAAGTAACACAGTGTCAAATGGTCTGTCTATGGACACTTGCATCGGTACAGGTAATTCATTTAAGTTGACTCATTATACTCAAGCTGTTAGCCATACTCCAATTAGACATAAACATTTGCGTCATGTACATACGTGACACAGGAGATATGGACTTTGATATAAAACAAACAATTTGGCACAAACACTCTTGAACTAACTTTTGAGATATATGTTTGCGTGCAATGGAAATTAATATTTCTTTCACTCTGCTCTTTGTTATTTAGGGTTGATGACTGTATACCCCTATCTAAGCCCTGTCAACGAAATTGAGACTCTTTGATCGTTTTCAACATAGTTATCGAAGGGGCTAAGCTTTACACATGGATTCATCCCTTCTTATACATCATGTAGAAGGTGACGGCACATGTAAAATTTGTCGAGGATGAGAAATCTTATCGTTGGTGTTATGTTTAAATTAAGAGTGGGAGGTATCAGACCAGGTGTCGTCCTCGTACGACCTTGGTTCAAAATTACAAAGTACACCGTTAATAGCTCTCGTGAAGCTTTATCGTGGGGTTTTAATTTATCTATCTCACTCCTTCTTCCCGTTGGTGTGGTGTGGTAGTTAGGAGAGGGGGTTCCAGCTCAGGTGTCATCCACGTCACTTGACCATGGTTCAAAATTACGTGGTCCGTCACCAAAAGCCCTCGTGTAGCCGAACAGTGTGACGTTAATTCACAGTGAGGTGTTTTTTACTCATTCTCACTCACTCACTCTTTATCCTAACGCAGCAGACACTTGTTTGATTAGACTGCCAAAGCCTCTCGTCTTTTTTATTTTATTCTGGTTAAGTAAAAATATCAAAAACAATAAAATATTGTATGCTAACATTAAAATATTTACTTTATGATATATTATAGCGTATTTTTCTGACTATGGAAATTTCTAATAGCATTCGGACATTTTAATGCATTTCAGTTTTTAAGAATGTTTTTTTTTCATTTCTATTTTTGTATATTCAGCCTCATTTTTTTTTTGTTTTGTTTTTTGTTTCTTTCTTTGTCCCTTTCGGAAGATAATATTTTCTTTCGTTCTTTATCACATTTTTATACAACATATAGGTATTTTGTGTATATGTCGCAATGTATGTGTGGTATATCTCCTTGTGATACTCCATACAGGTCGCTATGACATACGTGTAAACATTTGTGATACATATATCTATATAATACCTTGGAGGTATTACATAAGGCAATTCTTTCTTGATAATATACTTGAATATTTTCCTTCGTTTAGTATATTTTATGTTATTATAAGTAAGTACTCGTTTCAAGTTTTTTTCCCAACAGCCGTATTTCTTATTTCTGCTTATGTATTTACTTTCCTCTTTACATTTAATTTTTGTTGTTGTCCCTTTTATAGTTCCTTCTCTCTTCAATACTGACTATCCTTATTTTAGATATTATTAGTTTTTATAAACGCATATATAATTTTTATACGCATTAATATTTATGAATTATAATACGTTTTTATAATTTATATTCTTTCATTTTTAAATTTACTTCTACTTTGTGTAGAGACCATTATAATTAAAATTAGCATAATAATTTGCATTCAGCACGCTTGGATTAAGAACCAAATCTTACTTCAAAGGTTCTAAGTAATTTAAAAGTAATTTTATGCGCATTGATTTTTACTTATTGGTCTCTCATTTCTTTCATTTTCATTATATAACTTACGACATCAGTTTTGCTGTACATTATGTTTGTATACGTTTTTTTTTAATTAATTTGATTTTTACGAATAGCAGTTGGGACTTTCAGAGTATTTTTTCCCTATCTCTGTCATACAATGAGTTTTAAATTTTTGTTTTCACACATTCTTCGTGTGTATTAGGGAGTGTTGTGCTTTTTTTATTAATGTAACTGTAAAAAAAATATTTTCTCAAATATAAATCATGTAAATATGTTCGAATTTTACGAAAAAGGGGCTGACACTGATCTGCCATTTTTAAAGTCTTCGTGTAGCTGCCTTTTTCAGAGTCTTCGTTTCTGATCTTTAGGCTCTATTCCCTTGTTGGTAAAATTGATTCTCTTCTGTCTTTCATCATAAACTGACCTGCCAGATTTCCTGATCTTGACAGTCGAGCTTAGTTCAATGATATTTAGAGATCATTGTAATTTACTTTTTCACTTCCAAAAATAATTCAGAATTAGAATACAGTGAAGATGGAGAAAAGACCTGCTGCCATAAATATTTACGATTTTTTTTTTTTTCATATCCAGCTTGAAATTCCAACATAAGTTGTTTAACTATCGATGCGCTATCTTCAGTTTGTTTTAATATTAAACGAAAGATTAAGCGAAGAGCAAAAATAACAATACGATTAACTATAAATTCAAAATGAATGAAACCTGATTGTAGAAATAAAATGACGCTACATGATATAGCAGTTGAATGAATGTATTCAGTTGCAAAATTAATGTACAAGAATTTAATCTGTTCTTAAGAAGGGATGAATGAGATTATGGCTACCGTGCTGATTTTTCTTCTTTTACAACCTTAAGTTTTTATGTAAACAGTACAAACGTGGTCAGAATTCACATATTACACACTCCAAATATTAAGAGTGCCAGGCTTCAGGTGCTATTTCAAATTCTTCGTAAATCATTTATAGTACTTTGAGAAAGTTAAGGGTCAGTTTATAAATTCAAAAAATATCATTTACTCCTTCAAGGCTCCTTTTATTTCTGAATACTGAATCAAAAAGTGCCAATTTTCTTCAGAGAGAGTTTATTTTCAAACATACATATTTTTTTAAACATAATAGCTCCATTTGCAAACAAAAGTTCCATAAATTCAGTGTACAAAATCTATTTAAGTATATCAGAAATTTACCTGTAAAGTTGGCTTTCTGTATAGCAGAAATAATTTGAATTTTTAGTCAATTCACACTAACTATAAATATAAAGCAAAGAATAACTAGATTTTATCTTCAGTTGCAGATTTTATTTACATTTTTTTAGTTTCATAAATAATTATGAAATTATTAATCACAATTTGATCACGCACGATAAATTCGAAAACACATAACAGTAGAATCTTGTTTCTCTTTTTACCTTCTTCCATTTACTAGCTCTCTTTGAGCAGCAAAAAATACACTGTCGTTTTGGATTAGTTTTCTTCTCTGTTGTAGAAATGTAGTCAACAAAGTATCTTTCAGACAGGCATAAATGGATGAGGGGTGCTCAACAGAAGAACGACCTCTTATTCCTGAAAATTCTACCTAGTGGTACTTTTCAATTATTAGAAATAGTGATTGCAATATTAGACCAAAAGTTCAATACCGGTATTCGATATTTTCTTACATCTTAATACCAGAATATCGGTTTTAATACCGGTATCAGAAATTTTAGAAAAAGAAAGAAAACACGCAGGTGCTTCTTTGTTTTATTTGCCAGTTTTATCAGATAACGTAAATATCATAAAAAAAATTTGTAACTTATTAATTATAACAGTATATAAATAATCACAAGAAAGTAAAACAACATCTCATTTATGTAAATCACAAAAAAAAAAAAACATTACATATTCCTATTCACTCTGTGGTACAATTACAAATTTTTTTAATGTGATCTTAAAAGACATAATGCATCGATTGAAATGTCATTAAGCTTGGAACGTAATTTTATGCAAAAGTTACCAGCTGCAGAAAACGCGCTTTCGGCATCTACGCCAGTCGGTGGTACTGTTAACAATTTGGTACTGTTACCATACTTTTTCCAAGTATTTACATCTAAATGCCTCATCTTCAAATAAATCGATTTCTCTTCGGATGGGGTTTTGTTTATAGCTGATTTCTGTATTATATTTCGGTTTATTGATTTTTTTTGTGATCATTGATTCTAATTTTTGTTCATGAGGCAATTCCTTTTTACTATCGGCATTAGTGTCATCACCATCTTCGATAACTTCACTGATTTCTTCTGGGTGTGGATAGGTTTGTGGGTCAAAAACTTTAAGAAAATTTACAGTAAACTTGATCTTATTTTAATTGGATAATCTCTTTTCTTCTTTTTCATTTTTATTTTTAAGATCCTTATAATTATATAAATAACTTAGGGCACACACATTTTTTATTTCAGTATGCCTTTCTTCTCAGCAATTTTTTAATGTATTATATATAAATTCTTCCGATAGTGGTATGTGCTGCTCTTTCAGAGCCTGAAACATGAATTTCTTTGTTGCATTACTGTCAATAAATTAGAATCTCCCCAACATAATGTCTAGCCAGTTTTATTAGAAGTAGAGCTAATACAATTCAGGCTTTTAAGTCGAATTCGCTATCGGAAAAAATAATTTTCAGATTTAAGTCGATCACTGGTTTTGGGTTAAATTTTTCAGTTTAAAAAATCGTTCCATCATTAAGAGCAAGCTGCTTCAACGTGATTTAGGGTCTAATATAAACATATATTCTTTTTTCTGGAAGAGACCGAAAAACAGTAATTAAACTTGTGAATATTGGTATTACAAAATTGTACAAATGGCACAAAATACCGGTATTCGGTATCCCGGTACACCGGTATTGCAATCCCTAATTAGAAACCATAAAATACACATGTAAACTAATTAGGGAAAGACCGATTATACAGTGTAAATATTTTCACAGTGCCTAATTCAACTTGGTAATAGTAGGGAAGGGGTTAAGGAGTTTTCATACGATGGGATCCTACTTTTCGTTTAACCAATTTTTTTATTCTGCCTTGAAACTATCTCTTATAATTTTCTTACAATAAGTTGAGATGTTTATATGATCATTTCTTTTCTATTTCGATATTTCATCTTTTGTATTCTATAGTAATATGAATATAACTGAGTTCACTAAATTATTTGGTTTTTCTGGAAATATAATCAACAACAACAACAACAAAAAATGTGAAATTCCTTAATCTTGGTATCAGTTTATTTGATTTAATGTCATTTTATTTTTAGGGAAGAAATCGTCTTAATTTGGTGGCGTTACAATAAGCTTTTAACTGACTCTCAATTCAAACTATTTTCATTACTCTGGTATTCACATGTCATATGCATGTTCCAAAAGAATTAATCTTATTTTTTTTTGTTTAAAACTACATGCATTGGCACATTGTATTTGTTGATATGATGGCTTTGGAATACCAAATTGTTTGTTCAAATGTCTGAAACACTTCTGAGAGCTTGACAATTTAATATTTTTCTGTCATTTGTTGTCGACAAGCATTTGTTCTGAGATTATAAAGAATGAATGAATGTCAGTTTAAGGGAAATATCTATTATTCCTCAGAAAGAGTGCGTAATCTAGCTTTTGTTAAGAAAAAAAAATTGTTAAAACAAAGAATCCAACAAAAATAAGAATAAACGTAGGTTTTCTTTAGGTGAATATAAGTACAGAAAAATAACTGATGATTGAGTACAAAATTTAAACACATTTTTTTTTTAAATATGAGTATATTTTATTTCTTGAATTAAATAGATAATTAACATTTATTTTATTAAATGAAGCTTATTTCTTAGCTATTTTGTCAAAATATGCTTTACAAATTTTTGAAATATCATTTATGATTTGCTTTAAGATTATGCGCAAAATGTTGAAGTAGTTTAAATATGTAAAGTATTTTTAAACAGTTTAAAACGTTAAAAGAAATTTTTCACAGAAACATAAAATTCGCAATTATTAAGATCCCGAAAAAATTATCATTGTAGGAATTACATTTTTCATGCCAATTAATTCAAAATGTAATATTAATTTTACCCAAAGGCTCATAAATAATGACTTGCGTTTCAGATACCGAATTCTAATTCATTGATTCTTAATAAGAGAAATGCTACTTATTTTTGTTGTGAGAATTATTTTAAGCGAATAAATGAACCAAGAAATGTTCCCATAAAGATTTTATTTATGATTCGATAGATTATTACGTGGATGATCAACACTCCAATGTAGTAATGATATCCATAAATTGCATACTGGTTTCTTATAGAGATAATCAGAATTTTTTCTGGATCTCCTTATGAATTACTATAGATTTCCTTCTAGAATGTAACAATAAAACAATGTGTATCATTTTAGAATAGTACAAACTGTAAAATTACCCATGCAAGAAAAAAAGATTGAGTGATTCAAACACTTGATCACAAGTTCACATAAGGCACATATATAAAGCAAAGTAGCTGTCAAATACTAGACTCTCATTATGCTACCAAGGCATCACCGTGATACAGGCTACGAAGAGGTTCCTATAAGTTTCTAAAGTTATCTCGTCAAAAATTGACATTAAATCTTCTAGAATTGTTGGGGCATTTCTTTGTTGAAAAGTTTGTGACATATCAAATTTTGGTGGTCCAATTTATATCATTACGGGCACACCTAATAATTATTAAAATAGGTTTTTTCTGCCCACAAATTATCTTACCAGTATAAATACTTTTTCGACAGGAAGAGAGCTAAATCTAAACTATCAGTAACACTTATCCCTTTCTTAAGTAA